>PVKV010008506.1:0-87396 GCA_004027835.1 Alouatta palliata | reverse complement strand
TGTGTACCTATGTAACAATCTTGCATGTTCTTCACATGTACCCCCAAACCTAAAATGCAATAAAAAGTATATATATATAAAAAAAATTATCCAGGCATTGTGGTACACACCTGTAGTCCTAGCTGCTCAGGAGGTTGAGGTAGAAGGATCACTTCAGCTCAGGAGTTCAAGGCTTCAGTGAGATGTGATTAAGCTGCTGTACTCCAGCTGGGTGACAGAGACCTTATCTTAAAAAAAAAAAAAAAAAAACTTTTAAAATCCATTAGATAATAAATGTTGACCCAAAATTGAAGTCTAGCAATACACAAGAATATTAACATTTTTGTGCCATTAGTTTTATTTTTCTACTTTTTGAAAAAAATTATTAGTTATACATGTACATGGCTAAAGCATTCAATAGTTCCACACAGTTTGTTAGAATAGTCTCTTGTTTTCTTTCTCCCACCCATTCCCCAGCCCCTATTTTCTTTGCTTTCTCTTCCCCTTTTCCCCCTCTTCTGGGACCTTTTAGGTTTCTTAGCTCTAGCTGGCTAGCTGGCAAGTAAAGTAAAAAAAAAAAAATACTCCATGTGAGTTTATATGTTTCTGTGTTCTATTTTATTAGTTTCACTCTACTATTACTTTCTTCTGCTGCTTTTACTTTGGCTTACTCTTCTTTTTCTAGATTTGTAAGGTGATTGGGTAGATTATTGGTTGGAAGGCTTTCTTCTTTTCTAATATAGTAGATTTAAAGCTCTAACTTTCCCTCTAAGCACCACTTTAGCTGCAACCCATAAATTTTGATATGTCATGATTTTATTTTCATTCAGATCAAAATACTTTCTGATCCTGTTGTAATCTCTTCTTTGACGCATGGGTTATTTAGAAAAGCGTTTAAAAAATTTTTATCCGTTTGAAGATTTCCAAAATTTCCTTCTTTTGTTGATTTGTAATTTAACTACTTCACAAAGAACACATACTTTGCATATTTCAATCCTTTAAAATTTATCAATATTTGTTTATGATCTGGTATATGGTCTGTCCTGGACAGTGTTCCATATGTTCTTAAAAAGAGTGGATTCTGGCCAGGCACAGTGGCTTACACCGGTAATCCCAGCACTTTGGGAGGCCAAGGTAGGCAGATCATGAGGTCAGAACTTGAGATCAGCCTCGCCAATGTGGTGAAAACCCATCTTTACTAAAAATACAAAAATTAACTGGGCATGGTGGTGTGCACCTGTAGTCCCAGCTACTTGGGAGGCTGAGGCAGAAGAATCGCTTGAATCCAGGAGGCAGAGGTTGCAGTGAGCTGAGATTGCGCCACTGCACTCCAGCCTGGGTGACAGTATGTGACTCTGTCTCAAAAGAAAAAGGAATGAATTCTGTTGTTATCCAGTAAAGTGTCCTCCTCCCTCCCTCCCTTCCTTCTGCAATCATCTATCTAATCTATCGTCTGTCTGTCTAATCTATCTGTCCATCTAATCTATTTATTTTTTAGAGATGGAATCTTTCTCTCTCACCCAGGCTAGAGTACAGAGTTGCATCACAGCTCACGGTAACCCTAAACTCCTGGGCTCAAGCGATTCTCCCACCTTGACCTCCCAAAACACTGAAATTACAGGCATGAGCCACCATGCCTGACCCTGGCTAATTTTTTTTTTTTTTAATTTTTGTCTCACTGTGTTGCAGTGGCTGGTCTTGAACTCCTGAACTCAAGCAATCTTCCTGCCTTATCCTCCTGAGTAGCTAGGAGTGTCCTTCTATAGATACATATTAGATCAAGTTGGTCGATAGTGTTGTTCAGGTCTTCTATATACTTGCTGATTATTTGTCTAGTTTTTAATCTGTATAGCTTCTATTCTTGATTTTATAAATGCTAGATTACTATATTGGTTTATTGGTAGTGTTTTGGCCTGTAATTTTTAAGCAGCTAGATTTAAAAATGTTTGTTTATACATTGGTTATAAATCATACAAACTGGCTGGGCATGATGGCTCAAGCCCATAATCTCAGTACTTTGGGAGGCTGCATTGGGAGGATCACTTAACCCCAGGAGCTTGGAATCAACCTGGGCAACGTGGCGAGGACCCCATCTGTACAAAAAATAAAAATGTAGCCAAGCATGGTGGTGCACACCCGTGGTTCCAGCTACTTTGAGGCTGAGGTGGGAGAATCACTTGAGCCCAGGAATTGCAGGCTGCAGTGAACTATTGGGCAACAGAGTAAGACTGTATTTCTTTAAAAAAAATCATACAAACTACTGTAGGAAATAAATCGTATGTGTTTGTATGTATAATATTTACATTTATTTTTTGTTTATTTAAGTTTGCTTGTGATTCAGTAAATATTTACAAGCAAGTAAGTTGCTTGTAATTCATTATGTATTTTTACAAGCCTCTGCGCACTGAAACCTCTGTGCACTGAAACTTATTTGAGAAGGACAAGAAAGAAAATCCCCAAATATGTAATAAGTTAGGTGGATACTAGATGATAATGAGTGCTGAAGAGAATAAATCAGTAAATAAGAAAACAGTCTTGGAGGGCTGGGTGCGGTAGCTCATGCCTGCAATCCCAACACTTTGGGAGGCTGAGGTAGGCGGATCACGAGGTCATTAGTTCGAGACCAGCCTGACCAACATGGTGAAACCTAGTCTCTACCAAAAAATACAAAAAATTAGCTGGGCATGGTGATACACACCTGTAATCCCAGTTACTCAGGAGGCTGAGGCAGGAGAATTGCTTGGACCGAGGGGGTGGAGGTTGCAGTGAGCCAAGATCACACCACTGCACTCCAGCCTGGGTGAGAGTGAGACTCCATTTCAAAAAAAAAAAAAAAAAAGGAAAGAGGCCTGGGGTTGCCCAGGGAGGGTGGGCAGGACATTTGGGCAAAAGCCTGAGGGATGTAAGAGTTGGACAGTCCAAGCAGAAGAACTGTATGTGCAAAGGCCCTGTGGCAAAAGCATTGGTTGGCACATTTTGCCAAACAGCAGGGAGAGGCCTGTATGGCTTGGGCAGAGAAGGTGAGGGGCTCGGTAGCAGGAGGCAGTCAGAAAAGGGTGGAGTGGGTTAGATCATGTAGGATGCTACAGGCCATTGCAAGAACTTGGCTTTTACTCTAAGTCACCGGGGCTCGCAAACTGTTTTCAAAGGACCAATAGTAAATATTTTAGGCTTTGGGAGTCATACAGTCACTGTTGGAACTCTTCAGCTCTGCCATTTTAACCTGAAAACAGCCATAAACAATATATAAATGAGTAGTGGGTTGTGTTTCAGGAAAGTTTTACTTCAGGATAACAGAGGCAGCAGATCTGTTTTGCCAAACCTGGCCCTAATTTAAATGGAAAGCCATTTGAAAGTTTTGAACAGAGAAGACACTTGACTGACTAACCTGTTTTTTTTTTTTTAATGTATGTTAAAAAGCCTTTTTTTTTTTCTGAAACAATTTTAGATTTACAGAAAGTTGCAAAAATTATAGAGGGTATTTTCTTCACTCAGCTTGCTCTGATGTTAACAACTTATGTAGCCATATTATAGTTATCAAAACTAGGAAATAAACACTCAACTAAACTATAGACTTCATTTGAGTTTCACGTTTTTCTGCGTGGATTCGCCTTTCTGTTCCTGCATGCACTGGGGATTACCACATCGGAGTTAGTGGTTCTCATGCCCTAGCTTCTTCCTGTCCATGTTATGTTTGTGTCTTTCATGAACTTAGACAGTTTTGATGAGTACTGGTCAGTTATTTTGTAAAATGTCTCAGTTTTGGTTTATCTGATATTTTCTTATGATTATGTTTTGGCTCTGCATTTTTGGCAAGAATAATATGGCTTACCTTTTTAAAGAGGATCTGGCTGTCTGCTTTGGTAAGGGCAAAAGAAAGGAGACTACTTAGAAAGCTGTTGCCATAATCGAGCTGAGGCTTGGACTGGAGAATGTTCATGGAGGCGGTCAGAGATGGGTAAATTATGAACATATTTTGAACTAAATGGGTTCTAATAAAAATGAGAATCATTGCTATAGCATCAATATACTATTAAGGACAAAGCCCCAATTAATGAACTTAAAATAGTCCTTTTAGTGTTTTCTGTTTATTTTTGTATGTTTGAATAGAAATATGTATCAGATTTAGGCTTAAATGTGAAATCTTCAGAGAGATTTTCTCTGAATCTAATGTTTAAATAGGTCATCTCTGTTTTACCTCTATTACTGCATTCTGTCTTCATAACACAGTACTCAGTTATATATACACATATATATGTGTACATATTTTTGTTTATGAACTGCTTCTCTCACCAGTTTTAAGTTTTACAAGGCAGAGATCTTTATTTACCAACCTATACTCAGCGCTTGATAATATAGATACAGTGGATCCATATATGTACCCAGTATGGACACAATGTATATATATCCATCCATTTATTTTCTCCACATTCTTCCTAATACTGGTTATCTTTTGCCTTTTTGACAGTTAGCCATTCTGACTGATATGATGACATCTGATTGTGGTTTTAATTTACATTTCCCTAATGATTAGCAGTGGTGAGCATTTTTCATGTGTCTGTTGGCCATTTGTATATCTTCTTTTGGGAAATGTCTATTCAGGTCCCTTGCCTATTTTTACCGTGTTTTTTTTTTCTCCTCCTCTTGACCTGTTTGAGTTTCTTACATATTTTGGGTATTAACTTCTTATCAGATGTACAGCATACAAATATTTTCTCCTAACCCACAGGTTGTAGAGACACTGTTAACACTGTTATTTCCTTTGCCATGTAGGAGAGTTCTAGTTTGATGTGATCCTGTTTGTCTATTTTTGTTCTTGTTGCCTGAGTCTTTGGGGTCATATCCAAAACACCATTGCCCAGGCCAGTGTCGTGTAGTTCTTCCCCTGTGTTTTCTTCTGGTGGTTTTAGACTCTTCTTTTGTTCTCAATCCATTTTGAGTTGATTTGTATATTTGGTGTGAGTTAAAGGTCCACTTTCATTCTTCTGTGTGGATATAGAGTTTTCTCAGCACCGTTTGCTAAAGAAATTTTTTTCATTGAGTATTCTTGGCACCTTTGCTGAACATCAATTGACCATATATGCATGGGTTCATTTCTAGGCTCTATATTTCTGTTCCATTGGTCAGTGTGTCTGTATAAAAATGTGGGAGAGGAGGGAGTACTTCCAAACTCTTCTTAATGAGGCCAGTGCTACCTCAGAATTTTGATAGGGATTCCATTGAATCTGTAGATCACTTTGGGTAATATAGACATTTAAATCATATTAATTCTTCCAATTCATGAACACAGAATGTTTTTCAATTTATTTGTGTGTTCTTCAAATTATTTCATCAACATTTTATAATTTTCAGTGTCTAGTTCTTTCACTTCCTTTGTTAAAGTTTTTCCTAAGTATTTTTTGGTAGCTATTGTAAATGGGATTGTTCTCTTGATTTCTTTTTCAGATTTCTTTTGGAACTGGTCTTACTCAACGTTGTATTCCTGTTTCCTCAGGTGGACAACACTATCCCTCATTAAATGCTTACCAAATTGAATTTCAGGTTACTAAACACAGTGAAATTCATAAAAACATGATTGTTCATAGTCTTCAAAATTATAGCTTGTTGAGTGGTTACTCATTGATCAAATTTGTGAATGATAACTTATTTAAAAAGAAATCACTAATGTTTGGGCTTCTATCGAGGAAGTACAGAGAGTTTTGAGCTATATTCCAATTGCGTCTCCATAGTTTGTTAAGAGTTTAAAGGTATAGTCTCATGAAACTATCTTACTCATGAGTTGTTAGACTTAACAGCAAAAATTAGAATTACTTTCAATTACAGAAATTAAGATACTTTTTCAGAAAGCCTGTTATAAGAATTTTTTATAATTTGATGGTTTTGTAACTTCCAGGATTAAGCTATATCTTTTTTGTTTGTTTATCTCAAGTGTTTTGACAGTCTTTATAACTAGATCATATTTTATATATCATTGAGTCTTTTAACAATTGAGCATTGTAATTTAAGTATCACTGTATTTAAAATTGATAGGTAGGTGTATTAGTCCGTTTTCATGCTGCCGATAAAGATATACCCAACACTGGGTAATTTATAAAGAAAAAGAGTTTAATGGACTCACAGTTAGTTCTACATGGATGGGAAGGCCTTACAATCATGGTGAAAGATGAAAGGCATGTCTTACATGGCAGCAGACAAGAAAGAAAATGAGAATCAAGCAAAAGGGGAAACCCTTTATAAAACCAGCAGATCTTGTGAGACTTTTTCACTATCACATGAATAGTATGGGGCAACTGCCCCCATGATTCAGTTATCTCCCCAGGGTCCCTCCCAGAACACATGGGAATTATGGGAGCTACAATTCAAGATGAGACTGGGTGGGGACACAGCCAAACCATATCAGTAGGGCTTTGGCTGGCTCAAAAATGTGGCCATGGCCCTGCAACCCATCCTGCCATGTCCCTGGCCTGGTTGTCCCTTGGGCTTCCTGGGGTCCTTGAAGGGGTTAGGATCTGGAATTAAGAGGAAGGTAGTGTCTGGACACATGCAGTGGAGGAATAATGCTCATAATTTTTTGCATTTGCCCATCACCAGTGCCCCACCCTGTTAATCAGTCCTTACAGCTATCCTAGAAAGCAGTTTCTCCTGTTGTCTCTATTTTGCTAGGGAACTGAGGCCCAGAGAGGCTTAGCAGCTCTCCCAAGGTTATCCAGCTGGTAGGAGGCAAAGCTGGAATTCTCACTTTGGCCCAATTCCATGGTCTTTGACATAGCATCAGAGACAAACTCAGTTTACCTCTTAGAAGAGAAGAGCTAATGGTATTTATCTCTGTTAGACCCCCAGGAGCCAGGGCCCTGGAAGAAGAAGCCAATTCTTACTGTTGAACATCACCTCTTCCAGGCAG
The DNA here is from genome assembly GCA_004027835.1 of Alouatta palliata. NCBI lineage: Eukaryota > Metazoa > Chordata > Mammalia > Primates > Atelidae > Alouatta > Alouatta palliata. The sequence continues at coordinate 80,516 of PVKV010008506.1, read as the reverse complement.
CCTCCTCTTATGCCTCTACACTCCAGGCTGGGTTAGATCTGAACTTGGTTGAAAATGTCTGTTTATAACATGTCTGCCATGCTTAGAATTGTCTTGTTCACTGCAGTGGTTCCAGCCTGGCCTAGAGTAGGCACTCAGTAAATGTCTGTGAAATGTTAAATATGTGATTCATTAAATGAGTAAAGAAAATAAAGTAAAATTAATGGAAAGTATTAGAAATTTGACTTGTTCATAATTCAGAAATATGCAGATCTGATAAATGTTTATTTCTAATGGATTAAAGTGTTGTTTATTCAGTTCTCACTATCAGTGTGATAATAATAATAGAGCATAATACAGCTGCTTTTTATTAAATAGTTTTATCATTTATCTCATAATCTCTAAGGCATTTTTTCCCTTTTTTTAATAGAATAGGAAGTTGAAACTCAGAGAAATGACTTACTTTAGAGTATACAGTTCAGTAGCTACAGAGACAAATCTTGAACCTAGGTTTTATGATTCCAAGTAGAAAAAATCTTTATTCATATCATGCAGCATCTATCACTAATATTATTCACTATAGTTTGGATGTTTTAATAGAAGTAGAAATTGTTTTTGTGCTCAGTTTTCCTACTGAATCCAACACAGATAATTAAAAATAATAAAAACTTTAAATCTGCTTTTTTTGTTAGTAAGTGCCCAATGGTAGTACAATAGAACAATACAGAAATGCAAATCTAATAAATTGTCTAAAAATTTAATGTGTTTTCAATGAATGTTTTTTTCATTCGAGTTTAATATTACAGTTAAATAAAAATATAAAAACATGAATATAGATACATTTTTTTCTTTCCCAGACAGATATTGATTATGTACATGGTGTCGTAGCCAACCTGGAGAAAGAGTAAGTTCTTCTTAATTATAAACATAAAAATATTTTCGTGACTGTTATCTCTTGGTTTCTTGCTAAAAGAAAATGCTTTCCTTGATAGTTCATTTCTTTGTTGAGTTCATTGTTTATGAGATCACATCTGATTGGTATTTTGTATTGCCATAAAGTGGTGCAAATATATCCAGTTACGTGATGGGATAAATTTGTATATTTCATTTTAGAAAAGATTTGAATGTCCTGTGTATGTAACACTCTTAAATAACAGTCTTTAATCTTGAAGACAGTGAATATAGAGAGAATCACATGGGATTAAATCTTTCACATTGTATTTACCAGGCAAAATTTTCTGCTCTCAGGGTAGATATTATAGCAATTTCAGACCTCAATTTTAAACTATGTCTTAATCTGTTCTTCTGTTCTGCAAAGATTGAGTAGCAGTTCACTATGAGCAAGGCACATGGTAGGTAACAGAGGGAAAGCTTAGTAAGTTTCAGGTATTATTATTTTTATAATATTGCCTTAACAGTTTTAAAGTGTAATAAAATTAGTCTTGCTATGAGTTTCTTCATTAAATTGTATCTGGTTTTTTTTTTGTCCCTAAAAGACATACCTTCTACTTAAAAAGAAAACCTAAAAAAGAAGCAACTATCATTTGCTAACCCTACATTGAAAATAATGTGGCTCTTTTTCTATCCAAATGTTAAAATCGAATATTTAAAAAAGTCATGCATAGTTCAGGATTAAATTGTTATCTCTCTGATTTCCTGAAGTGCTGAGTTTCTTGGAAGTCTTTATATAAACACAGTTTGGCATAGACAAGTTCTTAAGTAAAGGAACAGAGCAATAACGACAGGCCCCCCTTCCCACGGATCCCATGGACAGGCCTATGGTCTTGTGCAGGAACTCTGCACAAGATGTAAATCAACAGATTTACATCTTCCTCTGCATATAGAAAACCAAGCTCAGAAAAAAAAGTACAGTTAAACCCTAAGAACGTTTGTGCAAAGGCAGGCAGTTGCACTACCGTTTTGTGGAGATTTGCAAAAATGAATCAAGGGAGGATGCAAAAGCGAAAGAAATTACATTTGAATCAGCACAGACTAATTGACAACTTTAGAAAGGGTTCTCAGCCTCGCGCTGTGGAAGATTTGGGCCACATAATTTTGTGTTGTGGGGGCTGTCCAATGCATTGTAGAATGTGGAGCAAGATCCCAAATGTCTACCCACTAGGGGTCAGTAGTACTGACCACCGCTGTGGGAACCAGAACGTCTTCAGAATTGCTAAAGTCCTCCAGAGGAACAGAATCACCCCCAGATGAGAAACACTGGCTGAGAATGACATGTGGTCTGTAACCTACAGGCAGAGCTTCCTGAGGATGTAAGAGCTTTGGTTTTCATAAATATATGTATTTAAAGATACATACATACTTAATTTGTTTTTGTTCAATTTTCTGCTTTCTGTGAGACCTTGATTTTTTTTTTAATTCAGATACATTTTAGGAACATCAATGCCTGCAGTTGGCTTAGGAATTCTCTGCTAGTTTAATAATAGCAGTACTTTATAGTTTTTAAAGCAGTACTTAAAAAAAAAAAAAAAAAAAAAAACTTTTGCTATTGGAGAAACCTGTATTTTCTGGTAAATGAAATCAATGATGAGCTGCTCCATTTAATACCCTGTGGCCATAACATTATATGTTGCTACAAATGATCACTGATGTGTTTTATGTTAAACACAGTACGTTGAGCGTTAAGATAAATGAAATTCCACAGAACTTAAATAACTCAGCTAACCTTTCTCATAATAGATTCTCTAAAGAAATCAGTTCTGGCTTGGTGGAAGTCATATCACCCCCTGAAAGCTATTATCCTGACTTGACAAACGTAAAGGAGACATTTGGAGACTCTAAAGAAAGAGTAAGGTGAGCACGTGCTGTTTCAAAGCCTTCACATTTGTGAGCTTATTTAAATATCTAATACATGTAGTTTTTATTTATCGAAGCTGAAAACATTTTAGAGTTGAATTTGGTAAAATATTCTGGGTAAGTCTCATTACGTCCAGGACAGTTTGTGAGATAATGTAGGGTTTTCTTAGAATACGTAAAAACTTAGTATCAGCTTTTATTTAACTGTGTTTTCTTAAACTAGCTTTTAGATCCACTTCTCTTATTTAACTTTCATCAGTGTGTTTCTGTAGGCTACCAGGGATTCACTGACAGGATTTAATACTGTAAATTTAAATATGAAGTTTTTTAAAAAAATATTCAATAGATATTTATGAACTTTTGTCTACATGCAAAACAGTCCTAGGCACCAGAGCAGGGATCCTAAAAGTATAACTTTTGAAGCACTCATTTGATGAGATATTAAGATATTACTGAAAAAAGGGTGTGTGGTCAAGGAAGTTTGGAAAATAATGGATTAAGAAATTTTTTTTCCAATAAATGTCTTTACTGCTGGGTATTTTAGTGCCTCTTGTGAACTAGTATGTTTCTAGAGGGGGAATATGTACACAGACTTACTTGACATTAGACTTCTTTTTTCCTCGGGACAGCTTGAGGATTAGTGTTCTTGGGAATACATTTTGATAAAGTCTTCATTAGAGGAAAGTGAATTTTCTTTACTCTGTGTTCCAAGTGAGTGTCTGTGTGTGTGTGTGTGTGTGTGTGTACACATACACATAGATGACATGTTATATAGACACTTGAGGTTTATACATTTAATCTGATTTTACTAAATTTGAGTCTGATTCCTAACGTGCTTTTTGAAAATGTTTATTTCAGATGGAGAACAAAGCAAAACCTAGATTACTGTTTTCTAATGATGTATGCCCAAGAAAAGGGCATATATTACATTCAGGTAAGTATGGTTTTTCCTTTAATGTTTTTCACACTTGTAAAGAAAAAGTGTTATCAAGGGTATGTTCTCATTAGAACAGGAAGTTTTGAAAGTGAAAACCCTCTGAGATCTGTCAGATCATAACTGTCTCAGAGCAGAGGGGTCTCCATGGTAACCGAGCATGTGGGCTCTGACGTTTCTCCGTTGAGCAGGGACACCTGCCCTCCACTTAGCAGCGGACCTGCAGCTCACTATTTTTCCTCTTTTTCTCCCATTCCCCTATCTTCTCTCTCCTCTCTCCACTGTCAAAAGAACTAAGATTTCATCATTTGGAAGATTTTAAAGAGGAATTTTCTTACCATTTTTCTTTAGTGGTCTTACAGTGAAATAATTTTTTTGTAGGCCACAATACTGTTACCACTATTTTGACATTTAATTGTAACAGTCCAGTTTTTAGCCCCACAACAGTCCAATTTTTACCAAGAACACAATATGTCGTGGGATTATTGGCGTGAGCTGCTGCGTCTGACATGTAACGTGTTTTAAAATCAGGAAGTATGAGGCCTCCATTTTTTTTTCAATACTATTTTGGCTGTTTAGGTTCACTTGAGACTCCATGTAAATTTTAGGAGGATTTTTTCCTATTTCTGTAAAAAAAATGCCTTGGGGATTTTTGTAGGGATTGTATTGAATCTATAGATCACTTTAGGTAGTGTGGACATTTTAATATTATTAAGTCTTCCAATACATGAGCACAAGATGTCTTTCCATTTATTTGTGTCTTCTCTGATTTCTTTTAGAAATGTTTTTTAGAAAAATCCTTTACCTCCTCGGTTAGATTTATTCCTAAGTATTTTATCTTTTTTGATACTATAGTAAATGGGATTGTTTTACTGATTTTTTTTTTTTTTTTTGGATTGGTTGTTAGTATACAAAAATACAGCTTTTTTGTGTGTTGATTTTGGATCCTGAAACTTTGCTAAAATTGTTTATTAGTTGTAGTTTTTGGTGGATTCTTTAGGTTTTTCTACATATAAGATCACTTTATCTGAAAACAATTATAATTTTATTTCTTCTTTTCCAGTTTGGGTGCCTTTTACTTTTTTTCTTAATTGCTCTAGTTAGGATTTTCAGCACTATATTGACTAGTAGTGGTGAAAGTGGGACTCCTTGCCTTGCCCCTAATCTTAGAGGGAAAGCTTTCAATGTTTGCTGCCAAGTGTGATATTACCGATGGGCTTTTCATATATTACCTTTATTTTGTTGAAGAAGTTTTTTTCTATTTCTAGTTTGTCACATTTTTTTTTATCATGAAAGTGTCTTGAATTTTGTCAAATGCTTTTCCATATCAGTTGAGATGATCATGTGTTTTTTTCTTCCAGTTTGTTAACATAGTATGAATTACACTGATCAATTTGTATGTTGGACAATCCCTGTATTGCAGTTACAAATCCCACTTGGTTATGGTGTATATCATTCTTTTAATGCACAGTTTAATTCCATTTGCTGGTGTTCTGTTGAGGATTTTTACATGGAATATTGGTCTGTAGTTTTCTTGTGTCTCTGTCTGGCTTTGGTATCAGAGGAATGCTGGCCTCATAGAATGTGTTTGAAAAATGTTCCCTCTGTTTCAGTTGTTTGGAAGAGAACTGTTTGAGGAGGATTGATATTAATTCTTCTTTAAGTGTTAAGCAGAATTTTTTCCAGTGAAGTTCTCTGGTCCTGAGCTTTTCTTTGCTGAGAGGTTTTTGATTACTGCTTTTTTAATCCCCTTACTTATAAGTGTGTTCAAATTTTTTATTTCTCCATGATTCACTCTTGGAAAGTTGTATGTTTTTAGGGGTTTATCCATTTCGTCTGGATTATCCAATTTGTTGGCACGTAATCGTTCCCAGTAGTCTCTTGTAATTCTTCTGTTTCTGTGATATCAGTTGTTGTGTTCCCTCTTTCACTTCTAATTTTAGTTATTTGAATCTTCTTCCTTTTTTCTTAGCTAATCTACCTAAGGATTTGTTAATTTTATTGATCTTTTCAAAAACCAACTCTAGGTTTTTTTATTTTTTTTTTCTGCTTTTTTTTTCTATTTATTTATTTGATCCAATCTTTATTTTTTTTTTCTTCCTTCTGCTAATTTTGGGTTGAGTTTGTTTTCTTTTTTCAGTTTCCTTGAGGTAAAAAGTTAGGTTGCTGATTTGAGAACTTTCTCCTTTTTTTTTTTTAATGTAAATGTTTACTGGTATAAACTTCCCTCTTTACCTGTCTTTTGCTACATATCATAAGTTTTGGTATATGTTTTTCTGTTTTCATTTGTTTCTGGATTTTTTTCTAAATTCCCTTGTGATTTCTTCTTTTACCCATTGGTGGTTCAGTGGCGAGCTGTTTAATCGCCACACATTTGTGTGTTTCCCTGGTTTTTTGTTGTTGTTGTTGTTTGTTTGTTTTTTTTCTGATATTGACTTCTAGTTTCATTTTGTTGTGGTTAGAGAAGGTAGTCTTCTTAAATTCATTGGTGGGTGGCAGTGGCTTACACCTGTAATCCCAGCACTTTGGGAGGCAAAGGTGTGCAGATCACTTGACTTCAGAAGTTCAAGACCTATCTTGGTAACATGATGAAATCCTGTCTTTACTAAAAATACAAAAAACTAGCTGGGCATGGTGGTGCATCCCTATCGTCCCACCTACTTGTGAGTCTGAGAGGGAAGGATTGATTGAGCCCAGGAGATCAAGGCTGCAATAAACCTTGTGCCACTTGGGTGACAGAGTGAGAACCTGTCTTAAAAAAAAACTGTTGAGACCTTATGGGGCCTAACCTGTGGTCTGTCTTGGAGAATGTTCCATGTGCTCTTGAGAAGAATGTGTATTCTGCTGCTGTTGGGATCAGTGTTCTTTATGTCTGTTGGGTCCATTTGATTATAGTGTTGTTTAAGTCCAGTGTTTCCTTATTGATCTGTCTGATCGTTCTATCCATAACTCAGAGTGGAATATTGAAGTCTCCTGCTATTACTGAGGTAGTGTTTGTTTCTTCTTTCAGTTTGTCAGTGTCAACTTCGTACATATGAGAGCTCTGTTATTAGATGCATCTTTATTTAGAATTGTTATGTCTTTTCAGAGATTTGACCCTTTTATTACTATATAATGTCCTTCTTTGTCTCTTGGGTCAGTTTTTGTTTTAAAGTTTTATGTATGGCCACCCTTGTTTTCTTTCAGTTCTGGATTGCATGAATTATCTTTTTTTCATTCTTTCACTTTTAACCTATGTGTGTCTTCTGATGTAAAGTAAATTTTTTGTAGATAGTATATTAATGGATCTCATTAAAAAATTTCATTTGGCCTGTCTTTTAATTGAGATGTTTGACCCATTTACATTTTTAGTGATTACTGATACAGAAGGACTTACTATTGCCATTTACTTAATTACTCTTGTATGTCTTGGAACTTTTTGTCTATCTTTTCCTCTCTTGCTGCTTTCTTTTGTGTTTTGTTGATATTTTAAAAATAGTGACGTACTTTGATTTCCTTTCTATTTCCTTTTATGTATATTCAATAGATATTCATTTTATAGTTATGTTTGCAATTACATATCTTAAAGTTATAAGTCTATTTAAAGCTGATTACTTCAATGACATAAAATCTCTACTCCTTTACATCTCTGCCTCCCCTGCACTTTATCAATGACACCAGTGACCTCTTTTTATATTGCATATACATTAATTTAGATTTATAATTACTGTTTATGCCTTTAGTCTTTAAGAAGTGATTTTATGTCATTAAAAGATTTAAAAGGGGTACCAGATTTTAGAGATTCATGCACCTGCATTACTTCACTACATGAATCTATATTTATATGGATATTTACCTTTACCAGGGAGTTACATGTTTTTATATGGTGCTTTATTGCTGCTTATTGACCTTTCACTTCAACTTGAAAAATCTCCTTCAGCAATAGAGCAGGTCCAGTGGTGATGAACTCATTCAGCTTTTATCTGAGGAAGTCTTAATTTCTTCTTTCCTTATTTATTTATTTATTTATTTTTGAGATGGAGTTTTGCTCTGTTGCCAGGCTGGAGTGCAATGGCATAGTCTTGGCTTGCTGCAACCTCCACCTCCTGGGTTCAAGCAATTCTCCTGCCTCAGCTTCCTGAGTAGCTGGGGTTACAGGTGCCCGCCATGATGCCCAGCTAATTTTTGTATTTTTAGTAGAGATGGGGTTTCACCATGTTGTTCAGGCTGGTCTCAAACTCCTGACCTCAGGGGATCCACCCACCTTGGCCTCCCAAAGTGCTGAGGTTACAGGTGTGAGCCACTGCACCTAGACTTTTTTACTTTTGAATTACAATTTTACCAGCTATAATATTCTTGGTTGGCTGGTTTTTGTTTTGTAACACTTATGTTCCACTCTCTTCTAGCCTACAAAGTTTCTGCTAGGAAATCTGCTGATAATCTAATAGATACTGTCTTGTATGTGATAGGTCACTTTCCTCTTACTGCTTTCAAGATTCTTTGTGACTTTTGACAGCTTCGTTATAATACTTCTTTGAACTTCCCATTTATCTCCTCATATTTGGGAAGTTCAGATAGGCTCTTTTCTCCTTGTAGAACTCTCATAATATGTATGTTTCACTTTTTGCTGTCCATAAGTCCCTTAAGATATCATTATTTTTCTTTTATTCTTTTTTCTTTTTGCTTCTGTACCTCAGTAATTTCAGAAGTCCTATCTTTAAGTTCACTAATTCTTTCTTCTGCCTGCTCAGGTCTGCTGCTTAGTCCTTCTAGTGAAATTTTCAATTCACGTTTTGTATTCTTCAGTTTTAGAATTTCTCTTTGGCTTTTTATAGTTTCTGTATCTGTTGATATTTTCATTTTGTTCCTGCATCATATTCCTGATTTCATTTAGTTGTCTATCTCTGCTCTCTTTTAATTTACTGAGCAATCTTATGACAATTAGTTTGAATTACTGGGCAATTCGTATGTCTTCATTTCTTTGGGGTTGGTTGCTGGAGTTTTAATTTGTTCTTTTGGATATGCCATATTTTTGTTTATTTGTATATCTTGTTGTTTTTTTTTTTGTTTTGGGATCTTGGCATTTGAAAAATCAGCCACCTCTCCCAGTCCTTGAAGTCTCGTTTTGTAGTGGGAAAATTTTATTCAGTTAGCATAGTTAGAGACCCTGGAGCCCTTTTGAGCCTTTTCTGAGCATGTCCTCTCTGGGCTTGTGGGTGTAATCTCCTAATTGAAGGTCACTGGTTTCTACTCAGCAGGCAGCCCTCTGACCTTGTCAGTATTGTAGTAAGCCACAGTACTGGAGCTCCACCTAGTATCTGTCTCTTGGTACTGCAGCCTCTCGTGCCAATTGATCACCTTGATTCTCAGCCCTCAGCCTGGTTCCCTGTTCCTGTCACTACTTTGATTTAGATGAGACAGAAATCAGTCCCTCTGGCTGCACTTAAAAAAGTAAAAAACACTGGGTGTACACCAACTTCTTTCTCCTCAGGCAGAAGATGGGAATTGAGCGTTTCCTCATGCTGTACTGTGCCAATGAAAGGGTCTCTGGCTGTTGAATGCTCAGATTTTAAATCTGTGTGTCGTGCAGGGAATGTGTCTTGTGTTTCTGGGTTTCCTGTTTCCGTCTTGCTGATGTCGCTCTAACACAGCCCTCTTTTACAGAAGAGGATCATGCTATATGTACTGTCTGATACCTTTCTTTGCTGTCACTTAACGTATTGTTGATATATACCTTTATATACCAGTAAATATAGCTTGGTGTGATTTTAAATCCCTTCTTGAAGTACTGTTATTTAGATATCATAGTCAACGTTCCTGTTGGTTATTTAGATTGTTTCTAATTGTTTAGCTTTTTCTAAGACAAATTCAATGAACATTGTTTTGTTTTGTTTTTCAGAGACAGTCTCACTGTCACACAGGCTGAAGTGCAGTGGCACAGTCATAGCTTATGGCAGTCTTAAACACCTAGGCTCAAGTGATCCTCCTGTTTTAGCATCGCAGGAAGCTGGGACTGCAGGCATACACAACCATACCTGGCTAATTTTTGTATTTCTGTTTCAGTAGAGATGGGGGTATCGCTGTGTTGCCCAGACTGGTCTTGAATTCCTGGCCTCAGATGATCCTGCTGCCTCTGCCTCCCAAAGAGCTGTGATTACAGGTTTGCGCCACTGGCATCAGTGAACACTTTTTTTTTTTTTTTTTTTTTTGAGACAGGGTCTTCCTCTGTTGCCCAGGCTGAGTGCAGTGTTGCAAACACACTTCCACTGCTTGCTGCATCCTTGACCTGCGTCAAGTGATCCTCCCACCTCAGCCTCCTGTGTACCTGGGACCACAGGCATGCACCACCATGCCTGGCTAACTTTTTCTTTTTTACTTGTTGTAAAAACAGGGTCTCACTTTGTTGCTCAGGCTTGAACATAATAATGATTATTATTATTTGAGAAATCGTCTCCCTCTTCCCAGGCTAGACTGCAATGGTGTGATCTCTGCTCACTGCAGCCTCTGCCTCCTGGGTTTAAGCGATTCTCCTGCCTTAGCCTCCCAAGTAGCTGAGATTACAGGTGTCTGCTACCATACCTGGCTCACTTTTTATATTTTTAGTGGAGACAGGGTTTCGCCATGTTGGCCAGGCTGGTCTTGAACTCCTGACCTCAAGTGATCCGCCCACCTCAGCCTTGCAAAGTGCTGGGATTACAGACATGAGCCACCGTGCCCGGCCTGAACAGTCTTAAAATAATCACATTTGCCCAAAAATTATGCCTCAGAAAAGAGAGAATTGCTTTATATTCAAGTCTTCACGTGCTCATTATGTGGAATTCTCTTAGTGAGTTCATTGTCATCTACAAGTATTAGTGGGAAAAACATATGAGCCTAAAAAGTTCTCAATTAATGCTAATTTTAAATGTTCATACAGGATAGATTTTACATGGGACATTTTGGTGAAGACTAGGATGAGAGGTGATACAGCAAAGAAATTTATTTCAGACTTGATAATTATCCCCTTGGGATGTGACTCCATGGTTGCATATTTTGGGAATGTTTCACACCCACAACTCTGAAATAATGCTTTCCAACAGGCAGTAGAGTCAGGGGTTACTTTGTAATTGTCACAGATATACACCTCAGAGGAAAAGGAGATGTTGTGGCTTGGAATGGAGTTTCCACCGACAGCATCATACAGTTTCATAAAGTGCTTTATTGCAAAGAACTCTGAGTTGAACATGGTGCCTCCTGGAAAACTGATAGATGATGCAGGCACTTCACAGGTGGTACTGAGTAATTCTTACTGTAGCACATAAGAAAGTGCATCATGGGCCGGGCACAGTGGCTCATGCCTGTAATCCTAGCACTTTGGGAGGCCAAGGTGAGTGGATCACCTAAAGTCAAGAGTTCCAAGACCAGCCTGGCCAACATAGTGTATCCTCATCTCTACTTTTTAGTAGAGATGAGGTTTATATATATATATATATATATTTTTATACCAAGAAAATTAGCTGAGTGTGGTCCCAGCTACTTGGGGAGGCTAAGGCAGAAGAATTGCTGGAACCCAGGAGGCGGAGGTTGCAGTGAGCCAAGATTGTGCCACTGCATTCCAGCCTGGGTGACAAAAGAAGACTCCATCTCAAAAAAACAAAACAAAACAAAACAAAAAAACAAAAAGCACGTTACATCAGATGGCCCCACCTCCAGCCATGCTGAGAGTAATTGGTGGGTTCTGTATTGCCTGCCTCATTGCTGCATTATAAATGTAGCTCCCCAGCAGCTGTTCCACTTAAGGTTTCAGCATCCATTGATTATTTTTCCCTAGATCAATTATTTCATTAGCAGTTTCCAAGTGGTGATTTCCTAATTCTGTAATTGCTAATGCTCTTAGCTTGGTTCTAAATGCTATGTTGAGTTCTTCTATAAAGAATTTTTCTTCCTTGACTATTAGATTACCTTGAAAAATAGTTCCTTTTTTTTAAATTGCATTTTAGATTTTGGGGTACATTTGAAGAACATGCAAGATTGTTGCATAGGTACACACATGACAGTGTGATGTGCTGCTTTCCTCCCCATCACCTGTTTCTGGCATTTCTCCCCATGCCATCTCTCCCCAACTCCCCACCCCCCGCTGTCCCTCCCCTATTTCCCCCCGACAGACCCCAGTGTGTGATGCTCCCCTCCCTGTGTCCATGTGTTCTGATTGTTCAACACCCACCTATGAGTGAGAACATGCAGTGTTTGATTTTCTGTTCTTGTATCAGTTTGCTGAGAATGATGGTTTCCAGGTTCATCCATGTCCGTACAAAGGACACAAACTCATCGTTTTTGCTGGCTGCATAATATTCCATGGTGTATATATGCCACATTTTCCCTGTCCAGTCTATCATCGCTGGGCATTTGGATTGGTTCCAGGTCTTTGCTGTTTTAAACTGTGCTACAATGAACATTTGTGTGCATGTGTCCTTATAGTAGAATGATTTATAATCCTTTAGATATATACCCAGTAATGGGATTGCTGGGTCAAATGGAATTTCTATTTCTAGGTCCTTGAGGAATAGCCACACTGTCTTCCACAATGGTTGAACTAATTTACACTCTCACCAACAGTGTAAAAGTGTTCCTATTTCTCCACATCCTCTCCAACATCCGTTGTCTCCAAATTTTTTAATGATCGCCATTCTAACTGGCATGAGATGGTATCTCAGTGTAGTTTTGATTTGCATTTCTCTAATGACCAGTGTTGATGAGCATTTTTTCGTACGTTTGTTGGCCTCATGTATGTTTTCTTTTGTAAAGTGTCTGTTCATATCCTTCGCCCACTTTTGAATGGGCTTGTTTGTTTTTTTTGTGTGTGTGTAAATGTATTTTAGTTCTTTGTAGGTTCTGGATATCAGCCCTTCGTCAGACGTGTAGACTGCAAAAATTTTTTCCCATTCTGTTAGTTGCCAGTTCACTCTAATGACTGTTTCTTGTGCCGTGCAGAAGCTGTGGAGTTTGATTAGGTCCCATTTGTCTGTTGTGGATTTTGTTGCCAATGCTTTTGGTGTTTTGGTCATGAAGTCCTTGCTTACGCCTGTGCCCTGAAAGATTTTGCCCAGATTTTCTTCTAAGGTTTTTATGGTGTTAGATTGTATGTTTAAGTCTTTAATCCATCTGGAGTTAATTTTAGTATAAGGTGGCAGGAAGGGGTCCAGTTTCTGCTTTCTGCACATGGCTAGCCACTTTTCCCAACACCATTTATTAAACAGGGACTCCTTTCCCCATTGCTTGTTTTTGTCAGGTTTGTCAAAGATCAGATGGTTGTAGATGTGTTGTGTTGCCTCCGAGGCCTCTGTTCTGTTCCATTGGTCTATATCTCTGTTTTGGTACCAGTACCATGCTGTTTTGATGACTGTAGCCTTGTGGTATAGTTTGAAGTCCGGTAGTGTGATGCCTCCGGCTTTGTTCTTTTTGCTTAGAATTGACTTGGCTATGTGGGCTCTCTTTTGGTTCCATATGAAGTTTAAGGTGGTTTTTTCCAGTTCTGTGAGGAAGGTCATTGGTAGCTTGATGGGGATAGTGTTGAATCTGTAAATTACTTTGGGCAGTATGGCCATTTTCACGATATTGATTCTTCCTAATCATGAACATAGAATGTTTCTCCATCTTTTTGTGTCCTCTCTTATTTCGTTGAGCAGTGGTTTGTAGTTCTCCTTGAAGAGGTCCTTTACATTCCTTGTTAGTTATATTCCTAGGTATTTTATTCTCTTTGTAGCAATTATGAATGGCAGTTCATTCTTGATTTGGCTCTCTTTAAGTCTGTTATTGGTATATAGGAATCCTTGTGATTTTTTTCACATTGATTTTGTATCCTGAGACTTTGCTAAAGTTGCTTATCAGTTTCAGGAGATTTTGGACTGAGACGATGGGGTCTTCTAGATACACAATCATGTCATCTGCAAATAGAGACAATTTGACTTCCTCCTTTCCTATTTGAATACACTTTTTTTTTCTTGCCTGATTGCTCTGGCTAGAACTTCCAGTACTGTATTGAGTAGGAGTGGTGAGAGAGGGCATCCTTGTCTAGTCCCAGATTTCAAAGCGAATGCTTCCAGTTTTTGCCCATTCAGTATGATATTGGCTGTTGGTTTGTCGTAAATAGCTTTTATTATTTTGAGATACATTCCATCAATACCTAGTTTATTGAGGGTTTTTAGCCTCAAGGGCTGTTGAATTTTGTCAAAGGCCTTCTCTGCATCAATTGAGATAATCATGTGGTTTTTGTCTTTGGTTCTGTTTATGTGGTGAATTATGTTTATAGACTTGCGTATGTTGAACCAGCCTTGCATCCCTGGGATAAAGCCTACCTGATCATGGTGGATAAGCTTTTTGATGTGCTGTTGCAATCGGTTTGCCAGTATTTTATTGAAGATTTTTGCATCTATGTGCACCATGGATATTGGCCTGAAGTTTTCTTTTCTTGTTGAGTCTCTGCTGGGTTTTGGTATGAGGATGATGTTGGTCTCATAAAATGATTTGGGAAAGGATTCCCTCTTTCTGGATGGTTTGGGATAGTTTCAGAAGGAATGGTACCAGCTCCTCTGTGTACGTCTGGTAGAAATTGACTGTGAACCCATCTGGACCTGGGGTTTTTTTGGGTGGTAGGCTCTTAATTACTGCCTCAACTTCAGACCTTGTTATTGGTCTATTCAGGGTTTCGACTTCTTCCTGGTTTAGGCTTGGGAGGATGCAAGTGTCCAGGAATTTATCCATTTCTTTCAGGTTTACTAGCTGATGTGCATAGAGTTGTTTGTAATAATCTCTGATGATGGTTTGAATTTCTGTGGAATCCGTGGTGATAATCCCCTTTATCATTTTTTATTGCATCTATTTGATTATTCTCTCTTTTCTTTTTTATTAATCTGGCTAGTGGTCTATTTTGTTGACCTTTTCGAAAAACCAGCTCCTGGATTTATTGATTTTTTTGAAGGGTTTTTTGTGTCTCGTATTTCCTTCAGATCTGCTCTGATCTTAGTTATTTCTTGTCTTCTGCTAGGTTTTGAGTTTTTTTGATCTTGCTCCTCTAGCTCTTTCAATTTTGATGATAGGGTGTCAATTTTAGATCTCTCCTTGCTTCTCATGTGGACATTTATTGCTATATATTTTCCTCTAGAGACTGCTTTAAATGTGTCCCAGAGATTCTGGTATGTTGTATCTTCGTTCTCGTTGGTTTCGAAGAACATCTTTATTTCTGTCTTCATTTCATTGTTTATCCAGTCAACATTGAAGAGCCAGTTGTTCAGTTTCCATGGAGCTGTGTGGTTCTGAGTTAGTTTCTGAATTCTGAGTTCTAACTTGATTGCACTGTGGTCTGAGAGACTGTTTGTTATGATTTCTGTTCTTTTGCATTTGCCGAGGAGTGATTTACTTCCAATTATGTGGTCAATTTTAGAGTAGGTGTGATGTGGTGCTGAGAAGAATGTATATTCTGTGGATTTGGGGTGGAGAATTCTGTAAATGTCTATTAAGTTTTCTTGGTTCAGGTCTGAGTTCAAGTGCTGGATATCATTGTTAATTTTCTGTCTCGTTGATCTGTCTAATATTGACAATAGAGTGTTAAAGTCTCCCAGTATTATTGTGTGGGAGTCTAAGTCTCTTTGTAAATCATTAAGAACTTGTCTTATGTATCTGGGTTCTCCTGTATTGGGTGCGTATATATTTAGGATCGTTAGCTCTTCTTGTTGCATTAATCCTTTTACTATTATGTAATGTCCTTCTTTGTCTCTTTTGATCTTTGCTGGTTTAAAGTCTGTTTTATCAGAGATGAAAATTGCAACTCCTACTATTTTTTGCTCTCCGTTAGCTTGGTAAATCTTCCTCCATCCCTTTATTTTGAGTCTTTGTGTATCCTTGCATGTGAGATGGGTTTCCTGGATACAGCACACTGATGGGTTTTGGCTTTTTATCCAATTTGCCAGTCTGTGTCTTTTGATTGGGGCATTTAGCCCATTTACATTTAGGGTTAATATTGTTATGTGTGAACTTGATCCTGCAATTTTGATGCTAGCTGGCTGTTTTTCCTGTTAATTGATGCAGTTTCTTCATTGTGTTGCTGGTGTTTACCATTTGGTATGTTTTTGGAGTGGCTGGTAGTGGTTGTTTCTTTCTATGTTTATTGCCTCTTTCAGGAGCTCTTGTAAAACAGGCCTGGTGGTAATGAAATCTCTGAGTACTTGCTTGTTCGCAAAGGATTTTATTTTTCCTTCACTTATGAAGCTTAGTTTGGCTGGATATGAAATTCTGGGTTGAAAGTTGTTTTCTTTAAGGATGTTGAATATTGGCCCCCACTCTTTTCTGGCTTGTAGGGTTTCTGCTGAGAGATGTGCTGTGAGTCTGATGGGCTTCCCTTTGTGGGTAACCCGACCTTTCTCTCTGGCTGCCGTTAGCATTTTCTCCTTCATTTCAACCCTGGTGAATCTGACGATTATGTGCCTTGGGGTTGCTGTTCTTGAGGAATATCTTTGTGGTGTTCTCTGTATTTCCTCGACTTGAATATTGACCTGCCTTGCTAGGTTGGGGACGTTTTCCTGGATAATATCCTGAAGAGTATTTTCCAGTTTGGATTCATTCTCGCCATCACATTCAGGTACACCTATCAAACGTAGATTAGGTGTTTTCACATAGTCCCATATTTCTTGGAGACTTTGTTCATTCATTTTTACCCTTTTTTCTCTAATCTTGCCTTCTCGTTTTATTTCATTGAGTTGATCTTTGACCTCAGATATCCTTTCTTCTGCTTGGTCAATTCAGCTGTTGAAACTTGTGTATGCTTCGCGAAGTTCTCATGTTGTGTTTTTCAGCTCCATCAGTTCACTTATATTCCTCTCTAAGTTGTTTATTCTCGTTAGCATTTCATCAAATCTTTTTTCAATGTTCTTAGTTTCTTTGCATTGGGTTAGAACATGTTCTTTTAGCTCACAGAAGTTTCTTATTACCCACCTTCTGAAGCCTGATTCTGTGAATTCATCACACTCATTCTCCATCCAGCCTTGTTCTCTTCCTGGTGAGGAGTTGTGATCCCTTGTAGGAGGAGAGACATTCTGGTTTCGGGTGTTTTCATCCTTTTGCGCTGGTTTCTTCCCATCTTTGTGGATTTACCCACCTGTCATCTTTGTAGTTGTTGACTTTCAGATTGGGTCTCTCAGTGGACATCCAGTTTGTTGATGATGAAGTTATTTCTTTCTGTTTCTTAGTTTTCCTTCTAACAATCTGGCGCTTCTGCTGTAGGACTGCTGAGGTCCACTCCAGGCCCTGCTTGCCTGGGGATCACCTGCAGCAGGTGCAGAACAGTAAGGGTTGCTGCCAGTTTCTTCTGCTATCTTTATCCCAGAAGGATACCTGCCAGATGTCAGTCTGAGCTCTCCTTTATGAGGTGACTAGATATACAGGGGTCAGGGAGCTGCTTGAAGAGACAGTCTGTCCTTTATAGGAGCTCAAGTGCTGAGCTGTGAGCTCCGCTGTTCATTCAGAGCTGCTGGGCAGGTTCGTTTAAGTCTGCTGCAGCAGAACTTATAAACTCCTTTTTTTTCCCCAAGTGCTCTGTCCCAGGGAGTTAGGATTTTATTTATGAGTTTCCGTTTTGCTGCTGCCTTTTTTTCAGGGCTGCTCTGCCCAGCGATGAGGCAGCCTAGTCACTGTCTGCCTGCAGAGGCTTTGCTGAGTTGCTGTGGGCTCCACCCAGCTGCCATGTGAACTTCCCTGCAGTCCTGTTTATATGGGTGTAGTTAGAACTGCCTCAGCAATGACGGCCCACCTCTATAATGGCAGACTCCCTCTGTAATGGCAGGCTGCCTCGGCAATGGGAAACTACCTCCGTGGTGGTGGACTGCCTTGGTAATGGCGGATGCCCCTCCCCCACAGAGCTGGCCCATCCTGGGTTCAGCTGTGCTTGCTATGAAACTCTCAATCCAGAGTGTTTCTGATTGCTGTTTTTTTTGTGGGGGTTGGACCAGCCGAGCCTGATCACCTGGCTCCCTGCCTCAGAGCCTTTTTTTTAGTTGAATGGTTGATTGTCTCCCATGTGTTCCAGTCGCCTGTTGAAAAGGCACCGAGATCTGTGTGATTTCCCGTGCGGCGACCCACTGCGCTGGCTGAAACAGCGGTGCTGAGATTCGTGGTGCTTTTTTGCCCAGGAATCTCCTGGCCTGACTCCCTGTTTCAGTCCCCTTTTTAATCAGATGAATGGGCGACTGTGCCTTCTCGGAGCTCCAATCGCCAGCTAAAATGGCACCTGCACCCGTGTATTTTGTACGGAGAACCGCCGCTCTGGGGCACCTGCAAAACAGCCGCGCTGGCAAAAACAGCTGCGCTGGCCAAAACAACCACGCTGGCTATCCGTGGGGCTCCTCCACCTGGGAATCTCGTGGTCTGTGGGCAATAAAAATCCATCTGGAAATGGTGCGTCCCCTCACCCTCTGCACTTAACTGGGAGCTGCAATCCTGAGCTGCTCCTAATTGGCCATCTTGGATCCCTCCGAAAAATAGTTCTTAAAGAAAAGGTAGAACAAATGCTTGATTTCACTCTCTTACCAATTTTTAAAGTTGGTGCCTTAGTAATCTACGGTGGTGGCTGTTGTTAAAGTATTATTATGTTACTTATTGGGTGTACTATGTTCACTATTTTGGTGATGGGTTTAATAGAAGCCCAAACCTCAGCATTATGCAATATATGCATGTAACAGACCTGCACATGTGTCCACTACACCTTAAAAGTAATGTATCATTATGAACTCATGGATATTTAAAATACATTTGATTTGCCTCAATCCATTGCAATCATTATTCTTATTGATGCTTTCATTGGTACATCATAATCCAGTGGGAACCCCTTCAAATTGGCTTTTATATCCTTTCTATATAAGTCCAGCAATCTTTGTTTGGACTCAAGTGATCCTCCTGCCTCAGCCTTCTGAGTAGCTGGAACTGCAGGTACCCACGAACATGCCCAGCTAGCTTTTTTATTTTTTGTAGAGATGAGGTCTTGCTATGTTGCCTAGGCGCATCTCGAACTCCTGGGCAACTCAAGCCATCCACCTGCTTTGGCCCCCCAAAGTGCTGGGATTACAGGTGTGAGCCACTGTGCCTGGCCTCAGTAATCTTGATTGATTCTTCGATGATTAGCACATCTTGCACATTTCCTATCCCAGATCTAGAACTGATCATTTCTCTGAGGAGCTCTATTCCTCTTCAAGGTGTGTGGTATGTGGGAACACGATCTGGGCACTTAAAGGTGCTCATTGCTATTGTGTTGTTTTTGCTTCTAGGACTTTCTGCAAGAAAAAGCGTATTTTATTTTACAGAGGAAAAAAAATCACAAGTTTGTATCGATAGTTCCAATTCAAACTGGATTCAGATGTAAGATTTTAGGGTTATAATAAAATTATATGGTTTTTACTTAGCTTTTTGAATTTTTTACATGTATTTATTTTCTTTTATATCAGAAGCCTTGGTTTTTATTAACATCGTAATAATATAATTTTTTATTCTATAATATACCTAAAATAGCTTCCAAATATCAATACCATTATCTCTGTTAGCAACAAGACTACTAAATGCAGTTTAAACTCTCTGTGCTTTCTCTCCCATAGACTGTTTCCTGATATATCCTCCTCTCTTTTTTTCCCCCTCCCTCCCCATAATTCCTGCTGTGATAAGACCTTTGTCTTGTTCTCTTTCTGCCCCATCCACTCTCATGTCAACATCTTTCCCGCTGTTTACTTGAAAATGATATTATTTTCCTCGTTATTTCTCATAGTAAAGGAGTGGTTTAGTTGACTTACAGTGTATGTCTTCCATTTTATTTTCTTCACTTTCTTTTAATAATATCTAGTTTTATATTTTTATTGTTCTTACCATTGTTTTCTTGATTTTCATGATAAAAGTGTGCTTGTAGTTTTCCATAATGTCCTTCTATCAATACATTTCCTTTTCTTTTTGATGTATTAATATGATTGTTCAATTTTCTCTAGCTTGAAGATGATATTATTGTCAAACAAAATTATTTTAATACCATAAAAAATTTTGCACTTCAACTTTCTTCTGAGGAATGGATGATTCTAGAGTTTTCCCAGCTGGGCTTCATCGGTAAGAAAAGTGTCACACTAACCTACGTTTCAGAAATAACTATGACTCTCAGAATCTAAAACCAAGTACTTACTTGTCCTAAAGTTATTTTTTTTCCTATGGAGATGGATTGTTTTTGAGAAAGCTTAACTTAGGCAAACCTCTTTGTATGACATGATGAAAGTCAACCCAAGATAGAATTTGGAGACTTCCAAGACGGTTGTATTTACTCGAGTTCTTCACAGTGCCAACCATGGTCCTGGTGAGCATGTTTGAGTTTTTCTTCTCTGACATATCCGGCCCCTTTATTAACATAAGATTGGGGTTCTTTTAAAAAGAGTTCCACAAAGGGTTTTCTCATATAAATTCCTAGTATTTTCATGCAGTGCATTTGGTGATTAATTTTCATTCTTTTTTTTCTTAACTAGTTGGGGCACTCATTTCTAAATGTTTTTTGGCTAATGTTTCAAATTTAGCCAGCTCTAAAGAATATGTTTAAAGTTGGCCAGGTGCAGTGGCTCACGCCCGTAATCCCAGCACTTTGGGAGGCCTGGGCGGGCAGATCACCTGAGGTCAGGAGTTCAAGACCAGCCTGGCCAACATGGTGAAACCCTGTCTCTACTAAAAAAACAAAAATTAGCCTGGTGTGGTGGCAGGTGTCTGTAATCCCAGCTACCCGGGAGGCTGAGGCAAGAGAAAAAAAAAAAGAATATGTTTAAAGTTGAAGAACTGAAGAAAATTTACAGAGCTCAAATAATACTCAGAGGATAGCATTTCATCTCCTATGGTACTTTTTACCAGGCTGGACCTTTTACCTTCTTGATCATTTAACTCAAAACCTAAGAGTCAAAACCCATCTTTACTTGTGAATTCTTCAGTGAAAAGAAAATTAGGAGTCCTTGTTTTTTGCATTTATGGATTTAGATGAAAATTTTTTACCTAAATCTCTGTGTTCCTTTTTTTAATGGGAAGAATCTTAGTAAGATAAGAAAGGAAAATCTCTGACTTTCTTTTTGAATGCTTTGGCCAGATAGATTATTATAATATTAGGCGTTCACTACATCTGTTTACACCCAAGTGGTAGCACAAGAGAAAGTTTAGCTGAAGCAACTTTGTTTAATTTTGATTATACAAGTGAGTAAATTGTTTTTGGTGATTTACAGTTGAAAGCACAAGCTTCAGTGTATGTAGTGGACAAGATTTCACAAATGTAAGCCATTTTGGTGTTTGGTTCTTTATTGCAGCTATTAACTGGGGATATCTTTTCAGGTAAAATGTTTCAAGCGCCGGATGTTACTCTGGTTGTAGAATTCATATTCATGTTTTACAAGGAGAAACTCATTGATTGGCTCTTGGACCATATTCTTTGGGTGAAAGTCTGCAACCCTGAAAAACATGCAGTAGGTTAATTCATCACCAGAGTGGAGGGGGTTTCTTTTCTCTATTTTGTGAAAATGACTTTTAGAGATTTTGCAAATAAATAGTTAAATAGATAGGTGATATAAAACTTCTTTCTGGAGCTGATAAAACTTTCCTGTATTAGAAGGACTTTTAGATAGCAATGGAAAATCCTGTAAAGCAGGAAGCTATTGTAAGATGATGAACATTGTTTCTAGTGTCTGTAGGCCCTGGTGGTTCACTAACTATTGGCCATATCTGTTGGTCATATCTGTTCTTGCATGGAATGTCATTTAAGTTTGTTTTCTTCGTATTTCCTGTTCACTCTCTTTTTCCATATATACTGGGGACAATATTAGACTCAACACATCTGGAAATGAGGAATAAAATAGAAGTAATATTTTACACCAAAACAATGACGTGTTAATGTACCTTTCAGTGTGTTACTCAGAAAAAGCCAGTGTTCATAATAATATGCTTACCTTTGGGATGATTGTTGCAGTCAAGTAAGTGAATAATAATTTTTGCTTTGATCATTCAGATAGCAAGTTATTGCCATAGAGATCTTATTATAAAGAGAAATTAGGCCAGGTGCAGTGGCTCACACCTGTAATCCCAGCACCGTCAGAGGCCAAGACTGGAGGATCATTTGAGCCCAGGAGTTCAGGACGAGCCTGGGCAACATATCAAGACCCATCTCTACAAAAAAAAAAAAAAAATATATATATATATATATATATATATATGTATGTATATATATATACATACATATATATATATATACACAAAAGAGTAATTAGGTATTGTTTTTCTAGTCTGATTTGAATAGCATCTCTGAAAAAAAATACAGCTTTTAATTTATTTGTTATAAGCACAAACAAAATATAAAAGTATCAGTTCTTAACAATGTCCATTTTGATATGCAATGATAAGTATTATTATAAGAACCTGTCATTATAGAGTTGACTTACCATTCATTGTAATCAATAAGCATTAGTTTGACTTCAGGACCATACAGTTCCTAGAATACTTGGATCCTCATACCTGCCAGCTAGTTTTTAGGATACTACCTTCTGGTGTCTGTAGGCTATCATTACATTTTGTTTTAAAAAGACAAAAATTAAAAACAAAAAGAACACATTCTTAGTTAGAGGTAATCATGGAATATAGCAAAACTGCAGAGTATCTGTTTTCCAACAATTAGTTGAACATATAAATTGTTTTAAACAAATCATTTTTTTAAGATCTCAGTCCTTACATCTATTTTCACTGTGACTTACGGAAATTTTTATTGTAGGACACAAAAAAGTTAATGTCGTCTTTAACCTCTTACAATACACTTGGATTTCATTCGTCCTGTGCAGTTTTATTTAATATGTGGTTAGGTTCTAAAATGAGCCTGTGAGGTGAAAAAATCTGATAGTAAAAATTAAAACCACAAAACCCTCTAAATCATCCATAAATTTGGGTACACAAACTTTTGGATAATTTCTTCTATTCTTTGATCCTTCTATAGTCCATGTTTTTTATGGCCTGTAATTCTTCAGTTGGTTCCCATAGAATGTCCAGGGCACTGTCATCACATCTGTGACAGTGATCTGTGGTCCCAGAAACCATTCGAGTCATTCACACATTGTCTCAAAGGGTTATCAGCCTGGTTGGACCCTTCAGCCCAAGTCCTTCCGTTGCCCCGGAAATGACAGGCTGAGTTACAGACACTGTCTCAGTGGTTTTGCTCTCTCCTTACCCTCATGCTCCTCGGTCTTCTCTCTCTCCTGCCCTTTGCCCTTCCTTTGATTCTTCTTCTCGTTCTTTCTCCTACTACTTGAGTATTTGTGCAGAGACACTGTTTCACCTGTATTATAGTGTCAGTAATAATGCCAGTGAAGTGAAACCTCTTGAGAAGTAGGCATTTTAGCACCCCATATATTATTAGAAGTCTTCTAAAGTGTAAATTTCTTTCTCTTTCTCTCTCTTTCTCTCTCTCTCTTTTCTTTTCTTTTTTGAGATGGAGTCTCGCTCTTGTTGCCCAGACTGGACTGCAGTGGTGCAATCTCAGCTCCCTGCAGCCTCTGCCTCCCGGTTTCAAGCAATTCTGCCTCAGCTTCCCCAGTAGCTGGGATTACAGGGGCATGCTACCACGCCTGGCAGACTGTCACCAAGCCTGGCTCAGTCTTGCCTCACTGCAACCTCTGCCTCCCGAGTTCAAGCGATTCTCCTGCCTCAGCCTCCCAAGTAGCTGGGACTACAGGAGTGCACCCACCATGCCCAACTAATTTTTGTATTTTTAGTAAAGACGGGGTTTCACCATGTTGGCCTTTATTGAAGGCCTTCAGCACTTCATTCTCCAAAGCTGAGGGCAAACCTCGGCTCAAACTCCTTCCCAAAGCCCCCCATGTTCAACTGTTCTCTGTCTGGGAGCCCAGCAGTGCTCTCAGTGGAGTTTAGGAGGCCCATTCAGACCCAGCATACCCCAAGTTTTCTTCCCTTACACAGACTGACAGCTTTACTTACAGAATTCACTTTAATTTATGACAAAAACTGTACTAGAACTTATCACAAAACTAACTTTGTCATATTTTTCCCAGTTAGATTTTTGTGTTAAATATCTTCACTGTCCTGGTGACTTCTGGTTCTTATTTTCTTAATGCATACGATGTCCTCAGCCTGTGTGGGAAGAAAAACATAGAACTCTTAAGTAATTTAAACACCTATTTTCATAATCGACCCTCCTCCGCAAAACCCCAAAGGCGTACTAGGTATTATGCAGGTCCTTAGTTGTAGAAAATTAATTTTGAGGTTGGAAATAAGTTTTAAAATATATTCCATTAGAGTTGTTTTTTCTTGACTTAAACTGCTTTTATTATGCAGTTTTTTAGTCTTAAATACTGTGATCTTTTCATACAAAAGTTCCTAATGCATTTTTACGCTGACAAATAATAAAACAAAATTTCATCATCAATGCACACATTTTCACAAACTAAAAAATGTCACTCAGAAAAAGTGAGCTCAACTAGGATCGAGTCTTTTGGTTCTCCTAAACCAAGCAACCCCTGTGGACAGAACCATCCCCACCTCGCACGGATGGGGACCTGCCTTGGCCGTCACTCTTGCAGTGGTTTTCACCTCTCGGCTAAGCGGGGTGAAAAGCATGGCTATAAGCTTCTTACTGGAAACAAATCTGTCTTATATATGCATTTTCTGGGCCTACCAACACCCACTGAAGAACACTGCGATAGAGGAGTATGTGTGTGTTGGAGGTCTCCTGGGTGCTTGAGTGTGAGAAAAGGCTGGAACGCCCCCGGCAGAACACACCAGGCCTGGCTCAGCCTGGGGCCTGGTTGCCCTGTGTTTAGGAATCATCCTAGTTAAAAGACTTGCTTTTACCCTTCTTTGGTTTCATTCTGATAAAGCAGCACCTTCCAGACTCTGAATTTGGCAAGCGTTTGGAGCCTGAGTTTGATGTAAGAGTGGACGGGTGAACGTGCTGACCCACATCAGCTGTGTACCCGGTGTCCCTGTGGTCTCTAGGACCTTGTCTGGCACTATCAGGTGTCTTCTGCTTCCAGCTTGCCCCAGAAGTCTCTGACTTCGGACACTGGCGTGGGCATCAGTGTTCTTGAGCCTATCCTCCTCTTCCCTCTATGGAACAGCCATAGGCATTTCCCAACTAGGACTTCCTGCCCACCACCCAGACACACAAGTCCCCCTTCCACTGGCTGCCTGGCTATGTAGCAGGTACCGGGGACACCTGGGAACTTTTCATCATCTTGGCAGCTGAAGTGTCCTAGTTTGTGCTGAAGAGGGTCTGTCACTGTACAGCTGTACTCGCCAGAATTCTGTGTCTGAGAGGTTACTGCTACATGAGTTTCACTTGCTGAACTCAGAATATGGTAGTTTAAGGCCCAAATTTTGTGTGTGCTAAGAATTAAATTTATACCACTCACAAAAAAGGCAGCAATTAAACCTATCTTTATTTTAGCTAAACCAAGTATTCCCCAAAATAACACTAATGGAATTTAATCCTCATTATGGATTTGTCCACATGATAGTAATTATGAGTGGCTAAACTCGATGTGAATTTGGTAGCACTTAAAGCTCATTAGCTTAGATAGTCTCTGGCTGGAGGAGGGGTGGAGGGCAGAGGCACCTCCCACTGATCAGGAACTCCCACATAATGAGTGTGTGCCTCAGGGACACCCCAGCCTCTGTTCCTTCCACCTTTCCAAAGAATTCCTTGGAAAATTTTCTCTTTCAATAGTTTTTTTTTTTTTTTGGGAAAATAACTTTTCTATTCAATAGTTTTGTTTGAACTACAGAAAGGCTGAAGACATCTACCTACAATTGTATCCTGAGGTACATCATAAGCAGTCAGAAATTAGCCACTAGACAAATTCCTTTTCTTCCTGAAGAAAGTCTTCATAATGTGAATTTGCTATTTTAAATGGAATTCTCAAACACAACAAAATATAACTAAAATGACAAAATAGCTTAACACTCCTTCCACTTACGTAACTGGGAGCTGGCAGAGTGCTGTTAATGTTTTTGGTTTACCTTTGCAACCTTGGGCAAAAATACATCAAAATATTCTGTCTCTTTTAAAAAAGGAAAATGGTAAATGGCTTACCGTCTTCGGATTTTCTGCACACCTCTTGACACCTCGCGTGACTCTCTGCGCAGATTCACTCTGCAAAGTGCTTGCTGCAGACTGGCTTTTGGTCTTTCTTGATCTCAAACACACGGAGTCTGAATTTCCTGCTTCTCCTTTCCCTTCCTGATTCTGCACAAGAATCCCCGTGCTCTTCTGCCCTTCGCTCTCCAATGCCACCTTAGGCTGGGAACACTTATTCTGTCTAACAGACTTCAAGCACCTTCTGTTTTCACTGGCTTTGCCTCTAGGTATGGGTTTCTGGGCTCCATCATCTGGACTCTGAATGTCCATCTCTTGGGAGGTCTTCATGGGCTTCTTTGCATTTCTGTTTATTTTCACTCTTTCTGCTAATATAAGGACCTCAGTTGTAGGCTGTTCCACATCAGTCTTATTTTGGCGTCTGGCACGCAGAGACATTCCCTAAAGAAATGAGAAGACATCCACAAAATTCCAATAATTAGTAAAACAGACTTCAAAATTCAACAGGGAGAACAATCAACAGTAAACTAAAAGTAGAAATCATTTGAAAATCACCCACTGATGAATTTTCTAAGAGACCTGCCATCTAAAGTAATGCCGTGGTACTTTTTCCTATGGAGAAACGACTGTCTCTGCTGACAAATTATAAATAAGGAATTCAGGATAAATTCAGGATAAACGATGCCTAATGAGATATATGTCAAATCTAATTTTTACAGTTTACATTATAGAAAGAAGCTCCGTTATTCATTCATTTACAGGGAGTACATGAATTTCTATTCCTTTAATGATCACTGCTAAGACAGAATAGTAAAGTGTCATTTCTGGGGTTTTTCCAAATTTCTCTGCATGTAGCAGGAAGCTCTCTATCTAACAGTCTGGACAGTTTCGTCCTTCTCAAGAATACACATTCCCTGTTGATACTGTTCTGATAGTTAAAACAGTGACATAGATAGTATTTTTAACGCAGTGCTGGTGATAGTATCTAGAACATAGAACTGAACCACTCACCCACCCTCTGATCAATTTTTTAAACATCTGAAGGTGAACATTACTCATTTGTCTCCTGAGAAACTTCTAAGTTTGCATTAATCATTTTTGACTAGTTCTTTTCCCAGATTAGTCTATTCCCTCTGTAGATCCCAAGAAGATTCTTTACCATGGTCTGCAGTTATCCACTGTGTTGAATAAAACCGTTTGGGGAAAGGATAACCACTTATAAAGTCAGATTACATGCAAATTATAACAGAAATTGACAACTATCCCAGACGATAATGAGTGATGCTGTAATACTTCCTCTCACCTTATTTTCAGGGACCGAGTCTTGTAATTTGTGTTCCTCTTTGTTGGTGTTCTTGCTGTTGCTGTTCAGCTCTTCTGCAGGTTCACTTCTTTTTGCAGAAGTCCTCAAGCTTCTCTTCATGATGACCAAGGGTTCAGGTGACTTGGCTCTCACCCTGGGAGGAACCCTCTGCTTCTTGCTGGCCGGCAGCTCCTCCACGACTTCCTCTGGCGCAGGTATGAAGCGCAGCCTCTTGGTTCCTGTGAGGCTTCCATCTTTTCCACATCCCCTTTTGCAGGACGGTGGGGGCAGGGAAGAGTTACTTCTGTTCTGTGATTTTACGGGGTCTCTGGTGCCTACCTGGTCTCCCATGGGTTCTACTTTAGGGGCCCGAAGAACTCTTCTGGATATTTTTAGAGGTTTTCCACTGTCAGGTGTTTGCTTTGGAGTGTCTGTAAAGCTATCAGCACCGTTTGCCAGGTCCTCAGTGTGGCCTGGTGTTTGAGAGAGCTCTTGAAAGCTGGCCAGATCTTCTGGGGGTTGGGCCTTTTCCTTAGTTGCTCGTGGCCGTCTCCTGCTGCCAATGACATTTTCTGAGTCCAGCTTCTGCTTTGCAGGTTGCTTCAATGCTTTCACCCCATTGCCTTCACCTGCTGGTTCTTTGTCGGTGTCTGTGGTGTCCCCTGATGCTGATGTGAGCTGGCTGGCTGCTAAGGGCTCTTCTTTCACTTCTACTTTCTGGGCACGTGTCCTGGGCCGTCTCTTTGAGCTTGTTGCAGTGTCTACTGGTTCTGGCAATGATTTGCAGGGTATTTTAGTGGTTTTGTCATCAGTCATTGATTCTTCAGGGTGACCTGGTGCTGGGTCTTGGAAGCCAGCCAGGTCTTCTAGGGCGTGGGCGTTTTCTCTGGGTGCTCTTGGCCGTCTCCTGCTGCCAGTTACACATGCTGCTCGAGCCAGTGTCTGCTTTGCGGATTGCTTAGATGCTCTGATGCCTTTGTCTTTACCTACTGATTCTTTGTCTGCATCCGCCGTTTCCCCTAATGTCTGTGTGAACTTGCCGACTGCCGACGGCTCTTCTTTCACTTCCACCTTCTGGGCATGTGTCCTGAGATGCCTCTTGGTACTTGTTCTGGTGTCTACTAGTTCTAGTGGGGGAGATTTGCAGGCTATTTTAGCAGCTTTGCCGGTAGTCAGTGATTCCTGAGTGTGACCTGGTGTTTCAGAAAGCTCTTTGAAGCCAGCCATATCTTCCAGGGGTTGGGCCTTTGCCTTAGGTCCTCTTGGCCTTCTCCTGCTGGGTTCCTCTACTCCTGGGTTCGGTGTCTTCTTGGCACGTTGCTTGAATACTTTGATGCCTTCACCATCTCTCGCTGGTTCTGTGTGTGTGTGCGCACTTTGCCCTGATGTTTGCGTGAGCTTCTCAACTGGTGAGAGCTCCTCTTTCACTTCTTTCCTGAGACGTGTCTTGAGGCATCTCTTTGTGTTCTTGGCAGTGTCTGCTAGTTCTGGTGGGGGAGATTTGCAGGGAATTTTGGTGTTTTTGTCAATAGTCATGGACTCTTCAGTGTGACCTGGTGCTGGGACGAGCTCTTTGAAGACACCTGGGTCTTCCAGAACGTGGGTCTTTTCCTTACGAGTTCTCAGCTGCCTCTTGCTACTAGTTACACTTGCTGCCGGGTCCATGATCTGCTTTGGAGACTCCTTAAAGTCTCTGATGCTCTTACCACCTCCTGTTGGCTGTGTGTGTGTTTGTGCAGTCTTCCCTGACGCCCGTGTGAGCTTGCTGACTGTGAGGAGCTCTTCTTTCATGTCTGCTTTCACCAGGGATACCTTGAGCTGTTGCCTAGAACTTCTTGAGGTTTTGAATGGCTCTGGCTGTGGAGATTTGCATGATACTCCTGTGATCTTGTCATCAGTCATTGATTCCTCAGTGTGATCTGGTGTCTGGAAAAGCTCTTTGAAGCCAGCCAGGTCCTCAAGAGCCTCAGCCTTTTCCTTAGGAGTTTGTGGCCGTCTCTTGCTACCAGGTAAATTTCCTGGCAAGTCCAGTTTCTGCACTGGAGTTTCCACAAATGTGCTCATGTTTTGCTCATCACTTACTGCTGGTTTAGCTGTGTGCATGGCTATGGCTTTGCCTGCTAATGGCGTTAGCTTACTGAGTGCTAAAAATTCTTCCTCTACTTCTGCTTTCCTGAGACTTCTCTTGGGCCGTTTTGTGCTTGTTGTGTCCACTGGGTCTGGTTGTGGAGATTTGCAGGGTATTTTGGTAGTTTTCTCATCAGTAGTGGGCTTGTCCGTGCCTGGGGTCTGGAAGAGCTCTTTGAAGCCAGCCAGGTCTTCTAGAGCCTGGGCCTTTTCCTTAGGAGTTTGTGGCCGTCTCTTGCTGCCAGGTAAATTTCCTGGCAAGTCCACTTTCTGCACTGGAGTTCCCATCAATGCTTTCACGTCTTTCTCATCACCTGCTGCTGGTTTGGGTGTGTGCCTGGCTTTGCCTGCTGATGGTGTTTTCCTGAGTGTTAAGAATTCTTCCTCTACGTCTGCTTTCCTGAGACTTCTCTTGGGCTGTGCCTGGAAGCTTGTTGGGGTGTCCACTGGGTCTGGTTGTGGAGATTTGCAGGCTATTTTGGTAATTTTCTCATTAGTCCTGGGCTTGTCAGTGTCTATTGGTGTCTGGAAGAGCTCTTTCAAGCCGGTCAGGTCTTCTAGGGATTGGGCCTTTCTCTTAGGAGTTCTTGGCTGCTTCTTGCTGCCAGTTACACTTGCTGCTGGGTCCAGCTTCTGATTAGCAGTTTCCTTAAACGCTTTGATGCCTGTATCCTCACCTCCTGGTGCTTTGTCTGTGTGTGTGGTTCCCCCTGGTGTCTGTGTGAGCCTCTTCAGGGCTGAGAGCTCTTCCACCACATTCCTTTTCCCCAAAGGTGTCTTGGGCCGCCTTCTTGTGCTTGTTGGGGTGTCCACTGATTCTGGTGGTAGAGATTTGCAGGGTATGCTGGTAGTTTTGTCATCAGTCTTTGATTCCTCAGTGTGACCTGGTGTCTGGAAAAGCTCTTTGAAGCCGGCCAGGTCTTCTAGTGATTGCGCCTCTTCCTTAGGTGTTCTTGGCCACCTCTTCATCCTGGTTACAGAGTCTGCTGGGTCCAGCATCTGCTTTGCAGACTCCTTAAATGCTCTGATGCTCTTTCCATCACGTGCTGGCTCTGTGTGCATGTGCATGGTCTCCCCTGATGCCTGCGTGAGCTTGCCAACTGCTAGGACCTCTTCTTTCACGCTTGCTTTCCCGAGAGATGTCTTGAGCCATCGCTTGGAGCTTGTTGGGGTTTTGACTGGGTCTGGTTGTGGAGATTTGCAGGATACTTTTGTGATTGTCTCAGTAGTTGTTGATTCCTCAGTATGATCCGGTGTCTGGAAGAGTTCTCTGAAGCCAGCCAATTCTTCTAGAGCATGGGTCTGGGCCCTCTCCTTAGGGGTTTGTGGCCGTCTCTTGCTACCAGGTAAATTTCCTGGCAGGTCCAGTTTCTGCCCTGGAGTCCCCACAAATGTGCTATCTTTCTCTTCACCTACTGCTTGTTTAGGTGTGTGCATGACTTTCCCTGCTAATGGTGTTAGTTTCCTGAGTGCTGAAAATTCTTCCTCTATGTCTGCTTTCCTGAGACTTCTCTTTGGTCGTTGCTTTGTGCTTGTTGGGGTGTCCACTGGGTTCGGTTGTGGAGACTTGCAGGGTATTTTGGTGGTTTTCTCGTCAGTTGTGGGGTTATCAGTGCATGGTGTCTGGAAAAGCTCTTTGAAGCCAGTCAGGTCTTCTAGAGCTTGGGCCTTTTCCTTAGGAGTTTGTGGCCGTCTCCTGCTGCCAGGTAAATTTCGTGGCAGGTCCAGTTTCTGCACTGGAGTTCTCATCAATGCATTGATGTCTTTCTCTTCACTTCCTGCCGGTCTGGGTGTGTGTGTGGCTTTGCCTGCAGATGGTGTTAGTTTCCTAAATGCTAAAAATTCTTCTTCTACATCTGCTTTCCTGAGACTTCTCTTGGGCTGTGGCTTGGAGCTTGTTGGGGTGTCCACTGGGTCTGGTGGTGAAGAGCTGTAGAGTATTTTCATAGTTATTTCATTAGTCATTGATTCCTTAGTGTGACCTGGTGTCTGGAAGAGCTCTTTGAAGCCGACCAGGTCTTCAGGAACTTCAGCCTTCTCCTTAGAAATTTTTGGCTGCCTCTTGCTGCCAATTAGACTTGCTGCTGGGTCTAAGATCTGCTTTGGGGACTCCTTAAATGCTCTGATGCTCTTGCCATCTCCTGTTGGCAATGTGTATGTGCGTGTGGTCCCCACTGGCATCTGTGTGAGCTTGCCGACTGCTAGGAGCTCTTCTTTCTCACCCACCTTCCCCAGGGATGTCCTAAGCCATCGCTTGGAGCTTGCTGGGGTTTTGTCTGGGTCTGGTTGTGGAGATTTGCAGGCTATCCTGGAAGTTTTTTCATTAGTCATTGATACCTCAGTGTGACCTGGTGTCTGAAAAAGCTCTTTGAAGCCAGCCAGGTCTTCTAGAGCCTGGGCCTTTTCCTTAGGAGTTTGTGGCCTTCTCTTGCTGCCAGTTAAGTTTTCTGACAGGTTCAGTTTCTGCACTGGAGTTCCCATAAATGCACTGATGTTTTTCTCATCATCTACTGCTGGTTTGGGTGTGTGCATGGCTTTGCCTGCTGATGATGTTCGTTTCCTGAGTGCTGAGAATTCTTCATCTGCTTTCCTGAGACTTCTCTTGGGCTGTGCCTGGAAGCTTGTTGGGGTATCCACTGGGTCTGGTTGTGGAGATTTGCAGGCTATTTTGGTAGTGTTTTCATCAGTCGTGGGCTTATCAGTGCATAATGGTGTCTGGAAGAGCTCTTTCAAGCCAGTCAGGTCTTTCAGGGATTGGGCCTTTCTCTTAGGAGTTCTTGGCTGCTGCTTGCTGCCAATTATACTTGCTGCTGGATCCAGTTTCTGCTTTGTAGTTTCCTTAAACGCTTTGATGCCTGTATCCTCACCTCCTGGTGCTTTGCCTGTGTGTGCGGTTTCCCCTGGTGTCTGTGTGAGCCTCTTCAGGGCTGAGAGCTCTTTCTCTACATCTCTTTTCCCCAAAGGTGTCTTGGGCCGCCTTCTTGTGCTTGTTGGGGTGTCTGCTGATTCTGGCGGAGAAGATTTGTGGGGCATCTTGGTTTTGCCAGCAGCCACTGCTTCCTCAGTGTGACCAGGGGTCTGGAAGAGCTCTTTGAAGCCAGCCACGTCTTCTGGAGCCTTTTCCTTAGGAGTTTGTGGCCGTCTCTTGCTCCCGATTAAGTTCTCTGGCAGGTCCAGTTTCTGCACTGGAGTTCCCACAAATGTGTTGATGTCTTTCTCTTCACCTACTGCCGGTTTAGGTGTGTGTGTGTCTTTCCCTGCTGATGGCGTTAGTTTTCTGAGTGCTAAGAATTCTTCCTCTACGTCTGATTTCCTGAGACTTCTCTTGGGCCGTTGTTTTGTGCTTGTTGGGGTGTCCACTGGATCTGGTTGTGGAGACTTGCGGCATATTTTAGTGGTTTTGCCAGCAGCCACTGATTCCTCGGTGTGACCAGGAGTCTGGAAGAGCTCTTTGAAGCCAGCCAGGTCTTCCAGAGCGTGGGCTTTTTCCTTAGGAGTTTGTGGCTGTCTCTTGCTGCCAGGTAAATTTCCTGGCAGGTCCACTTTCTGCACTGGAGTTCCCATCAATGCTTTCATGTCTTTCTCATCACCTGCTGCTGGTTTGGGTGTGTACATGGCTTTCCCTGCTGAAGGTGTTAGTTTCCTGAGTGCTAAGAATTCTTCCTCTATGTCTGCTTTCCTGAGACTTCTCTTAGGCCGTTGCTTTGTGCTTATTGGGGTGTCCACTGACTCTGGTGGTGGAGATTTGCAGGGTATCTTGGTAGTTTTGTCATCAGTCATTGTGTGACCTGGCATCTGGAAGAGCTCTTTGAAGCCAGCCAGGTCTTCCAGTGATTGGGCCTCTTCCTTAGGCGTTCTTGGCCACCTCTTCATTCCAGTTACATAGGCTACTGGGTTCAGGATATGCTTCGGAGACTCCTTAAATGTTCTGATACTCTTTCCATCTCCTGCTGGCTCTGTGTGTGTGTGTGTGGTCTCCCCTGGTGTCTGTGTGAGCTTGCCAACTGCAAGGAGCTCTTCTTTCATACCTACTTTCCCCAGGGATGTCTTGGGCCGTTGCTTCATGCGTGTTGGGGTGTCTATTGGTTCTGGCTGTAATGACTTGCAGGGCATTTTAGTGATTTTGCCCTTCTCACTCTCTGGTGCCTTGGCATGATCTTGGGTTTGGAGGAGCTCCTGGCCATGAGCCATGTCTTTCGTGCGTTCTGTATCAGGCAAGCTCTTGAGGTCTGTTAGGTCAGACACTCGTTCACCTTTCTGCCCCCAGGTTCTTCTTGATCTCTTCACGGCTTTCATCTTTTCAACATTTTCTTTTAATTCAATATTTTCCTTACACATCTCAAAGGGTCTTTCGATCTCCTTCATCTCTCCTCCTGTCTTTCGTTGCAGTGGTGTTGTCTTCTGACATCTTCCTATGATGTGGTCGACAACACCAGTATCTGTTTCTTCACTCTTACATTCTGCAGGTAGCTTCTGTACATTTCTGAGCTCAGTAGACCTTCTTAACTTGTTTGCATTGGATACTGTCTTTGAAGGCTCTGTCTCAGTATCCAAAATGTTCATCTCCACAAAAGTCATTTTGTAGGTGCTCGTAGGAGTTTTTGCTGTGTTTCCATTTTCTCTAATACTCGGCCGTGTTAAGGTAGGGCTTACAGAACACCTGTCAGATGGTTCTTTTGCTGCATTCTGTGCACTGAAGAACACATTTCCTCCTGAAATAAAAACATATATAATAAATATATTCTACGAGTGTCTTATGTCAATCTAGTATTATAGCCTCATAAAAAAGTAAAAAACTAAATTCATATCTACTTAATGATATGAGGCTACTTATGTGTCTATAAATGTGTCTTATAAGCCATGCACAATTAAGAATAATGTTATTTGGTGCTGCAGTGGCGTCATCATTAGACAAGAGTTAGATGTTACAATGATTACAGAAGGCAAAAATATTGCTGAGTCGCCATGCCCTGTGTCACTGACGTTCATGTACGCATCTTTTTCTTCAACCATTAGAAACAAACAGCTGTTTCTTGCCTTAAATCACCAATAAAATTACATGGGTTATCCTTGTGTGGTTAGGGTCCATATCACACAGGAAATATTCACCTACCGCAAACATCTTCAGGGTAGCAAGCTGTTCTCTCTATGACAGGAACACAGTAACCAGTGCCAAATGAGAGATTAGACAGATTCTCATCTCCCATCTCACACTCAACCTGGGCCTGCTCCCACCTAAAAGGTTAGCAGGAATAATTGCACAGTATATAAACTGTTATCTTTCTGCTTTGTAATTTGCAGTAATTTTGAATTTGAATAATTTATATGTAAGTATGGTGAGACACCATTGTACTTTTTTGCTATGTCATCCTGGTTACTTATAATAAAGAAGCCAAAAGTGTACACAGGTCATCTACACATACTAACGAAGTCTTTCATTCTCTGTAAGTCAGTGAATGCCAGTGTTAGTTCAACTGCTGATTGAAATCTCCCTTTCAGTTAGAACAGAGAAGATGGAAATGGTCTTTTATGCCAGTAACATTTGTTTTAGAGAAGTACTGCTTGCAAAAGATAATACTGCATGTTCCTATCCCAAAACATCACCGTGGTAGGAAAAAAGGTAACCAACCAAAACTCTCTGAGGTGGGTAGCAAAGGTTCTTCTCCTGAATTAGTTACTTGAATCTTTTTTCCAAGCAAATTCTCTGAATTTGAAATAGCGATGTGACATGTGCTTGTCAACTGTGGTTGCTCCTTCACTGGGGTCTTGAACATTTCAGCTATTCCTGTTAAATGAAAATATTTGAAAAGTGATTAACATATTGCTAACATTCAAACAACCATACCAGTCCTCAGATGTAACATGCAAATAGCGTGAAATAGCAGTAGATTCCTCCCTAAAAGTTCTGGTACATATGCCTCATAAAAAGGGTGATTCCATTAATAATGTACTTACTGTGTGAAAAAGAGAGGAAAGAGAAGATATGTTCTTTGCTTTGCTTTTCTTGGGAAGGAAACAAATGAAGTTAGTTGATCTTTGTGGTCCTCCTAACTAGTCCTCACATGTGACCTCTAGAACATGGAAGCTGGTGACAGGCTCCTAGGACCTACAGGCCTCCCAGCAGGGATCTAGAAGCCAAATGCCTTCATGCTTCTCAAAGTCTTGGGTGCTCAGTTCTAGGTTTTAAGTATAAATAATGTGTGCCCCCATTTTAGAAAATGACAAAGGGCTGCCCATTTTTAGTACTGTCCCTTAAAAATACATATATATTTTAAAAATCTAATTATCATTATCATTCCATTTTAACACCAAAAAGCAGTACTGACATAATCTCAGGGAAAAAATAGTAACAAAGCAGTTTATGTAGAAGTTGTAACTTTCTGCAAAACTCTTCTCATCCCATGTTCTCCTTACTTGTATCATTCTGGCCTCATTGGATGTGAGTGCTATTTCAACCTCACAGTCATACACAAAACACTGGGGGAAGCCTGTTCTGAAGCCTTGCTTCCAAACCAGTCCATTCACAAAAATCTCCCCTTCTACTTAAAGCCCAGGGTTTAGTCTTCAGCAAATGCTAATGTTTTGCAATGAGATGTGCTCATACCAACAGGTGAGAACTGCTGGACTCTAGGAAATCGCCTTACAAGAAAGAATGCTGGGGACAACCCACTGTCCCACACACTGAACACTGAACATTTTTTTTTTTAAGTTATTTTTGATGGTTTGTTTTTAACATTTTGTAGCATACATATTAGAACATTCATACATGTCCGTAATTTATAAACCTACTCCTAGATACATATCTGTATTTTTTGTTTTGGTTTTGCATTTTGTCTTCTTGGTTTTAAATGAACTGATTCAAATATGAGTCATCAGACGGTACCTTGCATCCATTACTGAGGAATACAACTCTTACAACTCAATCTGCCAGAAAACAAAAACAAGGTTTCCTCTGTTCAATTCAACTCCCACCACCCTTCCAAACTGTACACAGTAGAAACTACTGGGCAAATTATACAACACAAAACCTACAGCCGGTCTCCCGCCGCCAGCCCTATCTGCTGCATCGTCCCCACTTTAGCAAGTCAGGCCACACTTTACTGATAGTGGGAATTGAGTGGAAACATTTCTTCAACAAGCAGTTGTTTACAGGAATCTTCTCATAGGGGTTTCTTTCAAGAAAGTTAAGCTACCTTGAAAGTAAATCCTGAAGAAGCAAAATGTTGCTCAAAAACAACTGATCTACACCTGAGATAAACTTAATGTAGCTGCAGGTAACAAGTTACGTCTCTTCCCTGCAAAGCACCTTCCAGCTTTCTATGTATACGCTGCTCTCCAGGGTAAAGATATGCATTTGACATTTCCACACCTATTTCACGCAGGACATGTGATCCCCAGAATTCTCAGAGACTTGTCCTTGCAAGCCAAACCAGCTTTATCTTCCCTGAATGCTATGACCCCAGAAAGTTGACTCAGTTGTTTATTTTATAATCCCTTTCACAGCAGATAAACAAAGATAGCAAACCCAAACATTAACACAATAAGAAATAGTTAGGGTCAAAAGATGTGTAAGAGCTAAGGCTGTGTTTTTACCTGAAAGATCTTCCTTGAAGTCCCTTGTTTGGTTGGAGATGAAGTTGTTGAGCATTCTGTAGGGCTGAGCGGGTACATGCACCTTCTCAGTATGAGCTTTCCCTATTACTATGGTACAAGGAGAGTTTGCATGGCCTGTACTAAACTGACTGTGAACATCACCCACAGGCTTCTGCAGAAAACAGGAAAGAGATAAACAAGACATTAAAGCATAAATCTACACTGAATGCAAGCTTCAGGGGCACCGGTATTGTAAAGCAGCCACTCCCGGTGAGGTCCCTACCTTTGGAGTAGCAGGTCTTCTTTGTCTTTTGATCACTGACCTTTGAGGGCCATGTTTTACGACTTTAGTCTGTGTTTGTTTTGCACCAAGTTTTACTACATCTGCCCATGATTTTGCAACTGTCAAAGGGAAAAGAAGAAACTTTTCAAAAACCGGCATTCATGAAAAAATTCACCTTAACATATGTGTTCTAATGCAAGACTAACCAATGAGATTGGCTTCAGAAGCACCACTTCTTCTTTTGGAACATATCATCTGTAAAATACCATGCTGGCTGCGCCTGAGAGACACTCTCTTTGAAGGCAGGTTGCCGCTCTTTCTCCCTCCTCTCTTAGAAACCTCTGTCTGAGATTTGCTGCTGGAAGCAGGGGCTGCTTGGCAGGACCTACGATCATTGGCAACTGGAGTTTTCCTAGGACTAGGGGCTGGAGGGCTTGTAACCAAGCTTTGCGCCATCACTTCCAAATGGATTTCTGAAGTTGACTGTTGTTCTCCTGATGGTTGAGGCTGTTCCTAACAAGACAAAATTATTCACAAGAAGTCTTAACAAGGATGTAACATCACTGGAATGACTGATAAAAACCTATTCAGTTAAGAATTTCAGCTGTTTAAATCTTGAAGCATCAAATGCTTAAGCCACTGTCTTTCAAGACTATAGTAGAGGTGAGATTGTCCCAATCATTTAAGGAAAAAAAAAAGGAACTAGAAGCAAGCCAAGTCTGAACTGAGGTAATTTCAGGCAGAAAGATGGAAAGGACGTCCTGATCAGTGAAGACAGGCAGGGTCTGATCTCAGCCCCAGTAAATATCAGCTGTGGGCACACAGCCCCCGGTAGTCCACATGGAAGGAGGCCGCTTGCCCCTAGGACCAGTGTAAAATGGAAAGGGAGCCAGGCATCACTTTCCGCTCCTGTTGGAAGAGAAGAAAAGAGACTGCCCAGGCCCTATTATGAAGCTACAGGGCCATGGCTTCCCAGGGGTGTAAAACCCAGGAAAGACGACACAGCAAAGGAACAGGTAAGCAAACATTCTAGAAAGCTGAGGGTGTAAGAGGTTGACGTGCCATTGATGATTTTCCTTTACACCAGGTAAATGCCTTAACTATAGCCTTGTAACTCTAAAAGAAAATAAAACCATCCTTATGGCTCAATGTGATAATGTATCCAGAATTTTTATAATTAGCTGTCTTGACAGTGCCTGCAGGTGATCACCTGGTGCTGTAAGCGTGGGTGTCCGGGAACTTCAGCACTACAAGGACAACACCAAGGACTCCCCCTACTCGGCTGCATCAGCACCATGGTCAGGGACCCAGGGGCTCCTTTGCTGGCACCCACATCAATGAGCTTTTATTTCAACTTGCTTAAAACTTGTTTATTAAAAAACTGAATAAATAAAGGTCTTCATCATAATTCTACTTGTGTCAGAATTTGGAAAGGAATATGGACCCGGTGTGAATGAGAATGCTGATTGTTCAACTCACCTTGATGATTTTCTTCAGGACAGGTGGAGTGTGCATTACCAGAGACTTTCTTTTGGTTGGGGTTTCTCCCCTTTTGAGAGGCGTGTTAGGAGGCATGTTTTCATCGAATAATTCAGGTTTTAGATGCCCACCAAAGGACACATGCCTTCTTTTCAAAGGTATTCCATCACTCTTATCTAAAAGAATACAAACGTGTAAAGAGTAATGAAAAAACGTACCAAGACTAGTGATTTATTTCACATTAGCATTAAAGACTAACCAAGTGAAAAGTCATAGAAACATAGCACCTACAGCACACCTCCATTCTTGCGATCCTGGTGAAGCTTAAGCCACTAAGAGTTCCTAAAGGACTGCAGGAGGGGCCACTGAGATGTCCAGTTCCCACTGGACAGTACAGAGGCTTTCTTTAAAACATTGAAGCATTATGCATGGACATACAAAAGAGGAGTACGAAGCAGTAGCTTTCACCTTGGAGTAGGGGGATGACAGAGAGCTGTCTAAAGACATGCACTTGTGCCTCACCCAGTGACCACAATACATGAGCTGTGAAAACTCCTCCAGGTGGTTTTGAGTCAATTCACAGGAGCCCAGCCTCGATTATACATTTTCCTGAGCCACCAATTAACGTAAATTCCTTGTCTAAGTGATGCTTCCCCTTTATGAGGCTTGGTGGAACTCTGAGACTGATGTTACAGGCCTTATTTTATCGATAGCCTCATGCCCCACCGCTATGGGCCACCTGCAGAAACAGAGCCTGATAGTACAAATACTGCGTCCGTGGCCTAGACAACTTTTCTTCTAAAAACCAATCCCGAGGAGCGTGGGAAGCTCCCAAGGAGCTACCACATCTGCTATAAAGGTCATATCTCTGCCACTCACTGGGTGGCCTTGGGTTGTCAGTTTCCTCATTTGTGACATAGATCTAAAAAGAAAACCTAGCCATGAGCACTCCTGCTGCACCAAGAATCAAGTGTTAATGTCTGCGAAGCATTTAGAAATTTGCCTGGCATATAAACTCATGGGTAGAGTCCAGTGTTTACAGCAAATTGTTTGTAGGACCCTCTGAAAACAGAGTATAAACACTTGAGAACTACCACTATATTCAATGATTTCCAGTGATTTATTCCAAATGACCAAACTCATATGATACAGTTGATTGCAGTTCAGAATTCAATTCCATGTGAAAAGCAATTATGAGGATTCCCTTTTCTGTTTTGTGACAGATGGAGGAGAAGGTAATATTTTGGGGGCCACCCTACCTCCTTCAACAACCCCTGCTTCATGCTTCCCTGACAACCTCCGCCTCCTGTCATTCCTTGTTGTAGTTACCTAGGCCTTCGGCACTAAGCTCTCAGTGGAAACTGCGCATGTCTGTCCTATCCCTGTGCCCTGAGTGCTCACACTCTCTTCCACAATGCCAGTCGCTACTGAATGAATGAAGGTCTCACTGATTCACGGCTACATAGGTGTTCATCTTTTAGAAAAAATAAATTTGCAATGAAATAAACTTACTAAGGGAATCACCAAAGTTGCTGATACCAACTGCACTAAGACCAGGTAACCCAGGGCACATCTGTCCAGTTGTGGCACCGACTTT
Source organism: Alouatta palliata (assembly GCA_004027835.1). NCBI lineage: Eukaryota > Metazoa > Chordata > Mammalia > Primates > Atelidae > Alouatta > Alouatta palliata. The sequence continues at coordinate 40,311 of PVKV010008506.1, read as the reverse complement.
CTCAGGCTTGTGGAGGGAATCCTTTTGGATTTTCCTTTCAACTTCAGTGAGCCACAGAGTTAAAAAGGGGTCATTTTGAATTTCAGTTTCTGTAGGTGGAACTTCCACATCTGTAGGAATACTTCCTCTGGTTTTGGAAGAGAGATTTCCTGGTTTAGCGGCAGAGTCGGCTGCATCTTCAACTTTAGCTGGTGTTTGATTTCTAGCTGAAAGCTTCCTGGGAGTAAGAGTTTTATCGCCAGCCTCGAAGCCTTCGTTTTTACCCAGATTCACAGATTCTCTTTTACCAATAGTATACAGGTCTTTGTTCCTATGTGTTTGTGGAGAATTTTGTTGATGTAGATATCGTTCAGGGGTCTTGATTTGAGCCGGCTCATAGAGAGGAAAGCTGGAGCCCACAGCCTTACTGGGAGTCTGAACAGACTCCATGTCTCTTCCCTTGCCCTTGGCCTGGGCGAGCTCTCGCTCAGGTGAAGCAGGCTCTGCCATGGCGTGGCTGCTTCCACCAGATTTCGATCTTGACTTACATGAGACCAACAGTTTTGTCTCCTGCTGTAAACCATCAGCACTTTCTTTTTCTGTTGTGTAATCAGTTTGTAAGCCAGATTTTCTACGATACTGTGGAACATTTTCTTTTTGTGATTTTACATCCAACTCTTTCTTCATTGACTGATACAGCTTCCTAAAGGGAGATTCATTTTTTTGGCTATCGTCAAGACACTGTGTAGTGGAAAGAGACTTCAGTTCCCCACAGTGGCTCATTAATTTTACCCTGGAAATTTCTCTGAAATCCCCAGAAATGCGATGAGCTGCATTTCTGCCATTACGTCCAGCATGTTCTGAGGAATGAATATCAGGTGTTTCCTGGGCAACACTGTCTTCTGAGTCATCTGCGGTACTGTCTTCCTTGACAGTCTTGATATGTACGTGAGGACTTCCTGATACTTTTCCTTCAGTGATTTTTGAATAGGCCTTGGAACCTGGAGCTTTCCCATCTTGGCAATGAATTATGAAATAAGAAACAGAAGTTCAACATTTTCTCAATGGTTAACATTTGTGGAATTCAATATTTTAATTGTTTCAGATTGTCTTATAAGCTAGCTTTTACTTAGCTTACAAATTATTTAATGCCTAAAACTTGCAAGTGTCAAGATATTAGTATTATAATACAAATAAATAAATCACATTAGTTCCAACAACCAGTATGCAGTATCACATGCTATCAAACTACAGGGAAGTGAGCTGGCAGCTGAACAGGCAATTTTCTCGTACCTAGAGTCTCTCCTAAGCATAGCACCCCATCGGTCGCCAAGGGAAAAGAGTTAGGCATCTGCCTGTTGTTGACATGTTAAATGACACCTCCTCCATTTCTGACAGGCTAGATGTTTAGCACTTGCATTCTTGTGGCCCTTTCTTTGCCATTATGCTTCGCAAAGACCTGATCTTTCAGGATTCCAGAACAAAACCCAACAGCTACTCACCAGGGTCAGAAGAGAAGCTAGATCGTGAGACACGACGTGCTGGCTCCTGTGAGTTGGGAAAATAAGAACAGTTATTTGCAGGCCTTTCTAAATACTGACAGTCACAATAGTGAAAAAGTATTGATTGTTTTCTGGCCAGGCATGGTGGCTCATGCCTGTAATCCCAGCACTTTGGGAGGCCAAGGTGGGCAGATCACTTGAGGTGAAGAAGCCTGAACAACATGGTGAAACCCCATCTCTACTAAAAATAAAAAAATTAGCCAGGCATGGTGGCCAGGTATCTGTAGTCCCAGCTACTCAGGAGGCTGAGGCAGAAGAATCTCTGGAACCCAGCAGGCAGAGGTTTCAGTGAGTGGAGATCATGCCACTGCACTCCAGCCTAGGCGACAGAGTGAGACTTCATCTCAAAAAAAAAAAAGTTTTCTTTACCAAACCACTCCTGTATGACTTTTAAAGACTGTTTGAGAAATGAACTCAAGTCATTTGGGAGCTTGGTCAGGATAAAAGTGCTTCTTAATTGACTTGTTAAAAAATAGTGAGTGAGGCTGGGCGTGGTGGCTCACGCCTGTAATCCCAGCACTTTGGGAGGCCGAGGCGGGCGGATCACGAGGTCAAGAGATCGAGACCATCCTGGTCAACATGGTGAAACCCCGTCTCTACTAAAAATACAAAAAAATTAGCTGGGTGTGATGGCGTGCGCCTGTAGTCCCAGCTACTCGGGAGGCTGAGGCAGGAGAATTGCTTGAACCCGGGTGGCAGAGGTTGCAGTGAGCCGAGGTCGCGCCACTGCACTCCAGCCTGGCGCCTGGTGACGGAGCGAGACTCTGTCTCAAAAAACAAAAACAAAAACAACAACAAAAAAAACGTGATTAATGGGAAACAAACTCAAGGCTTAAAATTCTTAAAATCGAACCTCAGTGCATTTTTAGAACTTCTTTTAAAGTTATTTCCCAACATCATACTGTGGAAGAACCAAAGTTAATGTTAAATATCACCTATACTGAAGGTCTGTAGCCCACCATGAACACAGAACTGTGGACTGCGTCATCGGTTTTCTCAGAAATGAGCCACAAGGTCCAGGCGTGGTGGCTTATGCTTGTAATCTCAGCACTTTGGGAGGCCGAAGTGAATGGATCACGAGGTCAAGAGATGGAGACCATCCTGGCCAACATGGTAAAACCTCGTATCTACTAAAAATACAAAAATTAGCCAGGCATGGTGGCCCGCACCTGTAGTCCCAGCTACTGGGGAGGCTGAGGCAGGAGAATCACTTGAACCCGGAAGGTGGAGATTGCAGTGAGCTGAGATCATGCCACTGCACTCTAGCCTGGCAACAGAGCAAGACTCTGTCACAAAAAAGAAAAGGGAAGGGAAGGGAAGGGAGGGGAGGGGAGGGAAGGGGAGGGGAGGGGAAGGAAAAAGAAAAAGAAAAAGAGCCATAGGACCTATGGATGAACTAGGGCTCCACTCAGCATATGTGCCCTCTTGGCTAGCAGATAGTTAGAGTGGATCTGAGGGCCTGGATTCACCCTAAGTGAAGTCGGGGCACAGGCACGCATGATACATCCACGGGTAGTGCAACCTCCCAGCCTGGGAGCAGGCGCAGCACCTCCACCTGGCTTCCCAGAGACAGTGCCCTAACTTCCCTTCACATGGAATTGTTTCTAGAAGGGTGGAAGAACTAAAGAATAACACATATATAAAACTTGTATAAAAGTCTGATGTCCCAAAGGAAGAAAACTTTATCATCTGGATTATTAAGAAAATATATAAAACATACTACCAAAGGCAAAGAATCTAACTTCCTTAATCAATTTCAAGTTTATTAATATATAACACCTTGCTTCTAAAATTATCTGTGTGAGGGATGTTTTTTATTTCCAATCTGAAGTGGAACAACAGTCTATGACTAAACAATATAAATGAACTACTAATAAAATTATGAATATATAAAGTATATAATCTCATTTTTGTTGATGACTCTATTTAATAGCCACAAAATTGCTCTCGAATTGCCATCATATTTCCTCCCTACTCCATTTCAGTACGTAATCACAGACCAGCAACAGAACAAACAGTTCCTAGACTGTCGAGTGGCACATATCTAACCCACAGTTCAACTCTTTTTGAAAGTCGATTTACTCCCATAGACTAACAAGTTGGCTGGTGACTGCAGTGTGCTGGCTTCCAGCACAGGAACTGATGACCACCAGGCTCAACATTCAGGCATTCCTCTAGGGAAGAAGCAGTACTTAACATGACAGAAATGGGCCGGGCATGGTGGTTCACTCCTGCAATCCCAGCACTTTGAGAGGCGGAGGCTTATGGATCGTGAGGTCAGGAGATCAAGACCAGCCTGGCCAATATGGTGAAACTCTGCCTGTCTCTACTAAAACTAAAAATTAGCTGGGCATGGTGGCACACACCTATAGTCCTAGCTACTCAGGAGGCTGAGGCAGAAGAATCGCTTGAACCCAGGAGGCAGAAGTTGCAGTGAGCCGAGATCATGCCACTGTACTCCAGCCTGGGCGACAGAGCGAGACTCTATCTCAAAAAAAAAAAAAGGCAGAAATGTTGAATTTCAAGTACTTGTTAATTTCAGGTGCACCTCAGATAACTCTCCTAAGCCAAGATATTCCAAGGAGCTCAGATGAAACTAGCTTTAGGAGCACTCTAAATGTAGGAAAGATATAAATTCTCAGGGCTTATCCTAAGCCTAAATCCCACTAAATTTCCAAGCATGTGCCGACAATTGTGTTTTAATAAGCTGTACAATTAAAACACCTCTCCCACACTGATGTATTCAAATAATCTAAACATCCAAGCACATGCTGACGATTATGTTTTCATAAGCTGTACAGTTAGAATACCTGTTCCACACTGATATACTCAAATTATAGGATTCTCTCACATGACAAAGCACAGGATCCCTCTTCCCGTTTCATGGGTAGTCTGTCTATCAAAATAGAGAAGCATCTTTGGCACTCACGATTTTCATGATGTGATTATTTCAGACGCATAAAGATGGATGAGTCCAATGACTGGGAGACAAAATGAGCCACCAGATAATGCAATTCCCAAATGTTAGCTCTGTGTGTTGGGGTTATCCTACTCCTGGGCTTGCAAAAAGATCTTAACATACTCTAGTAGACTTTTTGGACAAAAGTTATAAGATCAGCTTAGTACTCTGATTTTGAATAACAAAGGGGAAATATTATTTTAGATTATTTTAATATGTCTAAGTTCAACTCGTTTTAATACTTGAGTTACATTTTCCTAGTATAACCAGTAACCATCCTCTTTGTCACTGATTTCAAGTAACAAATCATCAAAGCATACATGAACGATTTCACATCATCAAAAAGAATCAGAGCTCAAACTTGAATATTTCCCATCACCTGTCCATGTATTTCTCTTGGAAATTCAGTTGACTTGCTTCCATTCTGAAGACTTTCATTTTCATACCTGCAGTGCATAAAACGACAGACATAGATCCTGATCAAAAATTTGTACTCTGGGGCTGAAGTCTCTGTATCCACTTAATGTCCAAGGATCAAGGAACAAACTTTGGGTTTTGTTCAAGACCCGACTTTATACAAAGAAAGAAACCTAGAGTTAGAAAAGTGCTTTTACACTAAAAACTTAGATAAGCTGTGTCTAGTTTGTTTTGAAACACCACAGTCAGAGGTTGTGGGCCCAGTTTAACCTCTGATCACTGACGACCAGCCCAGGTATGATTCGACAATATTCCCAAGCACCTTCTGTGAGAGAAGCTAATGCACATGAGAGCAAAGTCAAGTTTCTTCTAGTTTAAGTCCATGGAAATCATCTGATGGCTTGGAAGGCCAGCCAGGAAGCATGTAGGTAATTGAATCTGTCTCAAGTTGTGAAGTCACATACTTCAGCGAAAAGAAAAAGCTATGCCTACACTACAGGGTAACTACAAAGCTATACTTTAGAACACTATGATCACTTCAGTTTCCCACATACTCTATCTGTGTCTGAACAAGACAAGCACATCCTAGGAAGACTACATTTAACAAGATACATAATTGTCCTGGCAAATCTCAGTGATCAAGCCGTAAAGCGGTCCTTTATTTTGCATAATGAAAACTTTTCAGCCTTAGTGAAATGACCTGATTTGAATTTATATGCAACTTAAGTAAAATCTGAAGCAGTCAGACATCTGAGATTGTTTCTCATGGTAGGGTTTAGAATCCAGTCTATCTTTCTAAGATTCACTTTCTAACCTTTCTTGGATGTCTTTAATCATCTGAATTTATCTCAATTTGGATAATATCTTGTTTTGGCAAAACAGTTCAGCTCTCCAATCCATATCTACCTATAGGCCGGGCATGGTGGCTCATGCCTGTAATTCCAGCACCTTGAGAGGCTGAAGTGGGCAGATCACTTGAGGCCAGGAGTTCGAGACCAGCCTGGCCATCATGGTAAAACACCATCTCTACTAAAAATTTAAAAAATTAGCCAGGCGTTGTGGCAAGCACCTGTAATTCCAGCTACTTAGGAGGCTGAGATATGAAAATCACTTGAACCTGGGAGGCAGAGGTTGCAGTGAGCCAAGATCACACCACTGCACTCTAGCCTGGGTGACAGAGGAAGACTCTGTCTCAAAACAAACAAACAACAAAAAAAAACTTCCTACCTAGAAGTCTGTATTCAATAAAAATGCTCTTTAAAAATGAAGGCAAACTTCCAAGAAGCACAGTAAAAGACATGACCAGGGAATTTAAGTAGTGCATTAAAAAACTATCTAGTACAAATGAAGAGAGTAACAGAGACAGAGATCCATTTAGCAGAATGGATTTTTAAATAACCCACTAATATGTTGTCTACCAGAGACACAATTTTGATTCAAAGACACAAATCGTTTGAAATAAAACATGGAAAAGATAAGCCATGCAGACAGCAACCAGAGTGGAACTGGAGTGCTAACATGAAACAAAATCGTCTCAGACAAAAATTATACAGAGAAAAAGAACATTTTACATGAGGATAAATTCAGCAAGAAGATATTCCAGTTAAACACAAGAGTTCACCTGACAACAGGTTTTAAGAAACAAACCATAAAAATTATGAAAGGTTAAAATTAAGGGAGTGGAAAAAGTTATACCGCGCAAGCACTAATCAAAAGGAAATTGGTTTAGCCATATTCATCATCCAAAGGAAACATGAAGCAGAAAAGAAAGCATTGCTAAAAATAGAGGACATCTCTAAATGAAAAAAAGAGTTCCATGCACGCGGAAGACAATTCTAAATGTGTACACCATAGGTCAGCCTCAAAATATACAAGGCAAAAACTGACAGAGATAAAAATAAATCAATCAACCAGTCCTCAGTAGGTGATTTGAACATATCTCTCAATAATAGTAGGGGGGAAATTACAAGGTATATAGAAGATATGAATCTAGTGGGGATGTGTGTATCCATATAAATATATAAAATATGTCAGACACTGTAGAATACACAGTTTTCAATTACACAGGGCAGATTAGTAAAAGTTAACCCTATCTGATCATAAAGCAAGCCTTGACACATTTAAAAGATGACACTAGTCAAATGTCCAACCAGAATGAATGAATTCTGTATATTATTGCATATATTATACATTTTTTTTCAGTGAAATATTTATGCCATGAGAAGGAACAAACTACAGAGATGTCCAACATGCTATGAATCTCACACACATAAAAGCACAAGCCAGACACAAATGTATACATTATTATATCACTGTTAGGGACTTTCATAAGAACAGACAAAACTATAGTGTTCAGAGATCCATGCTTAGGTAGTAAAACTCCAGACGTTTATGATATCCTAAAAGCCACGATGGTGGTTTACTTGCTGAGGAAGTTGTGATTAGAAAACAGCCTTTTAAAAAATGCTTGGGGAAATGTTCTATGTTAGTCTGCTAAGGCCACCATAATTAAGTCCCATAGACTGAATGCCTTCAACAACAGACATGCACTTCTCAGTTCTGGAGGCCAGAAGTCTGAGCACAAGGTGTCAGCTGGGTCGGATTTCTCTGCGCCTCTCTCCTTGACTTGCCCATGGCTGCCTTCTCGCTGCCTCTTCTCGTGGGCTTTCCTCTGTGCGCATGTTCCCTAATCTCCTCTTACAATGACACCTAGCAGCAGATTAGGGCCCATACTAATGGCCTCAAAAAGGCTTCATTGCCTTTTTAAATGTCCTCTCTCCAAATTCAGCTTCATTCTAAGGTACTAGGGTATTAGGAAGCCAGCATATGAATTTGGGGAGAGCACAAATCAGTCCATAATAGGTGGCAGCAAAAAGGGTGTTCACATGATAAATCGACCTGTACATCTTGTTCCGTACCTTCTTCTCTGAATGTATTTTACTTTAAAATAAAAAAGAATAAAATTTGCTAGGCATGGTGGCGTATGCCTGTAATCCCAGCTACTAGGGAGGCTGAGGCAGGAGAATCACTTGAACCCAGGAGGCAGAGGTTGTAGTGAGCCGAGATCATGCCACTGCACTCCATCCTGGCGACAGAGCGATACATTGTTTCAAAAAAAGAAAAAAAAAAAAAAAAAAAGAACAGAAAAATCTCATGCAGTTTGACACTTGCAAGAAAATAACAAACTCCTTTAGGACAAGGTCAGCCTTCCTCTGCATAATTATTCGCACCCAAATCTGTGAATTCCATCACATTTTGTCCCAATTAGTCATCCTCCTAGATCCGTATCCTTTTAAATTAAGATTAGTGTTGTGAAAGCCTGAAACACTCTGACATCCATGAACAGTAAAGAAGAATCACAGTTGACTATGACACTAGTTTATGGTTAATCAGGAGGTGACATTTACTGTTAGACCAATCAGCTTTTACCTACCTGAAAGATCGATCAATAATAGTTATTACATCTCCATGTTTTAGCTGTACAGGGTCATCAATAACAGACCCATTTACTTGTGTTGGATTTGTGGAACTAAAATTATGCAATATTGCCTGCAAGTGAAAGAAGGGGGAAATATGTAACTAATGAACAGATTACAAGTGAACTAAAAAGTTTTAAAAGTAGACCTCCAAAAAAACACCTACCTCCTGCTCATTGATTTCAATTTTGCAATGCTGTTTTGACACAACAGGCAGCTGTATGCGGATGTCACATTCAATACCCCTTCATGCAAAAGAAGAAGGTTTGTTTGGTTGCTGCAACTTTTAAAACATTAGCACAATTTCCCAAAATAAAACACAATTTGACTAGCATGTTTGATCTGCAAATATAATGACATAAAGAAGTAACAAACAAAATGGGCAATGTAAAGGATCTTTGCATTTTGCAAGGAACTTTTGGAAGCATTAAACATGTAACTATTAGGTCTTTAAAACAGAGTATATAAAAATAAGAGAAAATACTAGAATACAAATTGAATTACCTTTTAAAGAAAAAGCTATACTTAAAAGACACAGAGAAAGGAGTACTTACATCAATTTTGGAAAATGACTATTTTTAACACCCTGTGCTTTTTTCAAAAAAGGTTTGTTTGTAATGTTACCTATGTTTCACGGTTTAATCATCCCCAAATGTGCTTATTTTATGCCGGCACTTCCGTGTGTCAGTTTCTTCATATACAGTAGAGATTACATTAGAACCTACACCCTGTGATGTTCCAGCAACCAAATGAGTTGTACACGTCACTCATTTGCCTAGCACATAGAAATGCTTATTATGGGTAAGCTTTTTATTGTTTTAAAACCACACTGTATTTACTGACAAATTCAAAAGTCTCTAAACAATAAAAATACTAATTTGCATGTGACGAAAAAAAAAATCTAAATTCGAGCTTTCCACAGAAAGCTTTGGCAAAGCAGCGGAAGAGACAATTCCCAAACCTGCACAAACTAATAATCAGAAGAACCATTAGGTTCTCGGAGTCTTCAGCATTCCTGTTCTAGCCTGTGGTCTTAAAAATTTGAACAAACTGGGGCCGGACACGGTGGCTCACCCCTAATTCCAGCAGTTTGGGAGGCCGAGGGGGTGGATCATCTGAGGTCGGGAGTACAAGACCACCCTGGCCAACATGGTGAAACCTTGTCTCTACTAAAAATACAAAAATTAGCCAGGCATAGTGGCTAATGCCTGAATCCTAATCACTCAGGAGGCTAAGGCACAAGAAACACTTGAACCTGGGAAGTAGGGGTTACAGTGAGCTGAGATCATGCCGTTGGACTCCAGCTGCGTGACAGAGCAAGACTCTGTCTCCAAAACAAATAAAAAATAAAATAAAAATAAAAATTGAACAAACTATGCAATGGCCTGTTTGTTCTCCATCTGAACCTTTAGAGTCTAAGAATATCTCTTCCTACCCATGTTATGTGACCAAAGACGAATTAGTTTCTAAATTATAAAATCTTGCATGAAAATATATTCAAGTACTACTGTATAAAAAGTAAAAGGACTGTCACTTAAAATGAAATGTTTGTATTTTTCCTTTTCAAAAGAAAGGTATCTATGAAAAGTGAGAAGCTTCTTTAACCCCCATAAGATAATTTGATTTTAAGGTAACAGAACATCCGAGCAAAGGAGAAACTATCCCTTACAATTGGGAATTTGTCTGGCAGGAGGAGGACTGTAGATGAGTGTTTCTGAGCCATGGCACTGCTGACATCTTGGGCCAGATGCTTCTGTATTGTAGGAGCTGCCCTGAGCCTGGTAGGATCCCCACACTGACCCCTCCTCCGTGATACAGCGCATGCCCCCTCCTGTATAGTCTCATGGAAATTCTCCAGATTTTATCAAATAACTTGTGGAAGGTAAGATAACCCTCCTGTGAGAACCACTGCTACCAAGTGATCGCAAATGCGTGGCACCAGCCGGTGTTTCTACTGACCCTTGATAGAATGCTAAGTATAGATCACATCCCCTATGCCAGGCACCATCCCTGGCCCTGCACACTTGATTAGTAACAAGATAGTCCTTTCCTTTGGGGAGCTCAGTCTAGTGGGAGACAAACCCACAACTTACCCCTGAAGCTGTGGGGTTGGAAATACAAGCTTTCATGCAAGGCTTCCTCAGAGGTGACATTTAACCTGATGTCTGAATGATGGAAATCACACAAGTCTGGGGAAAGGGAGAACTTTCCCATCATAAACTTCCAAGTGTGTAAAAAGTATCAAGGTGAACAGGGCTTGGAATACCTTAGGTGGGAGGAAGAGGGTAGGGAATGGGGTCAGGAGGATGCGGTGAGGCGAGGATGGGACCCAGACCACACAGGGAGTGACCCCTTCTCAGGCCTCTAGTGGGACATATGTCACAGGCTGATAGAGGCACTGTTAGCAACTGTGCCTGTTATACAGGGATAGGGTTATTCGAACGGGACAGCAACATAAGAGGAAACGTTCTCAAATGCCAGGCAGGAAGACTTTCTGTCCCGTTTTCCTATCACCAAAAAGAGCCAAGAGCCAAGAGCCTTCATTCTCTCAGTGTCCCAAGTGGCCAGTGATGTCCACTACCGAGGGTCCCAGGGGCACACAGTGTCTTCTGATGCTCGCCTGAAGCCAGTGAGGTATGAAGACCATCTACATCTTTCTTTATCGCGATTAGAAAATCGAGTTTTTAAATTGACTTGATTTCTAAAACCACTTAAATATACAAACACTAGCATCAAATTTCTATTTGGCAAACAAAGAAAACACAACTCCGTCAACTCAGTAACATGGAAGAAGCATTAAGGAAATGCGACCGCAGGACCCAATCCTAGAGCACGTTCCTGGACCGTGTACTGCAATTAAGACACTTTCCTTTCTCAGCTAAAACGTCCGCGCGCGCGCCCGCGGGGCTCACCTTCCGAACAAGCAGGTGCTGAGGCTCAGGGGAAAGTGGGGACCGTCGACCCCGCTCCTTTTGATAGTAACGATGCGTCTCGTGGGCCCCATTTTCTAAACAGTAAGTTGAGTATATAATCCGTAGAGGAAGGCCAGATACCAAAAGGTTTGCCCAGAAGCAAAGTCACAACTCTTCCCACTGCAAAAAGAGGCGCGGATCACCGTGAGAGCAAAGGAGCTAAGAGGGGACCCGTGGGCGACCCACCAGGGCCGCGCACCCCATTGGCCCATCCCCGGCCGCACAGGCGCACAGCGCAGCTGGCCAGCGGGGACCCCGGCACGATCCGACTGCAGCCCCCGGCGCCCCCAGCGCCGCAAAGTCCCGAGGCCGGGGTGCTGTCGCCGGCGCCTCCCCGGAGTTTCCACAGAGACGGCCTCGCCAGAGCCCAGGCCGCGCGTCCCCCACCCGTCCCCGCGTCCCCCACCCGTCCCCGCGGCTCAGCCCCCGACCCCGAACGGTTCCCAGGAGTCCCGGCCGCAGCTCACCTGGGACGATCCGGCCCGCAAGGCCGCCTGTCGAACCACCGCTCAAGTCGCACCCAAAGTCCGCCGCAGGGGGAGCCAGCAACGCGCTCACCTTAGCCCGGCCGCGGCGCCCGCCACGCGCCGCACACCCGGGGCCGCCGCCCGCGGGGCCGCGCTCGCTCCGCCCCGGCCCGCAGTCCCCGCTGCTATCGCCGCCGCCCCCGACGGGGACCCGATGTCCCTACAGGCGGCGTCCCCGGGCGCCCGATTCTAGCGGGTCCCGCCGAGTCCTCCCGCCCGCCCGGCGCTTCCTTCCGCCAGCCCCGCGCGCCCGCCCAATTCAAACGAAAACGGAGATTCAAATTCTGGCGCTAAGCGCTACCATTGAACGGGAAAGCGCGGCGTGGGACCAATAGGAAGGCCGCGAGGGCGTGAGCGGGGCAGGGGGCGGGGAAACGAGGCTCACGGGAGGGGCTGGCGCCGCGGGCGAGTTCCGCGTCTGCAGGAAAAGACCCGGTGCAGCCCCGGAGAGGGCGGCCTGCCGAGCGCAGAGATGGAACCGGGTCCCCCGGGACGGCCCGTCCGGCCACCCTTGTCTTAAAGGACCCAACACTTGGGACACTTGGCCAGAAGATTTAAAACTGTTAAAATTTTAAAAACCTCAGGCCGGGCGCGGTGAAGCAGGAACCGGGAGTTCAGAACCAGCCTGGGCCACCTGCAGAGAACCGTCTCTACAAAAAATTAGCCAGGCATGGTGGCGCGCCTGTAGTTCTAGCCACTGGGAGAGCTGAGGAGGGAGGATCGCTTGAGTCCGGGCGGTCGAGGCTGCAGTGAGTTGAGATCGCGCCACTGCACTCCAGCCTGGACGACAGAACAAAGCCCTGTCTCAAAAAATAATGAATAAATTAAATTTTAAAAATTAAAAAATAAAACCTCCCTCTTCCGTCCATACATCTTGACCAAACACAGCCAATTATATAGTTCATGTGTCTTTTCCAGCTATACGTGTATTCTCTTTTTTCAAAAGCATAGGAAAAAAGATCATAACATACACACCGTTCTATACTTTGTGTTCTCTGCTTTTAACTATCCTGAGGCTGTCTCCACTGAGCACATTCCCGCTTTTACTCTCTTGTTTCATGGCTGCAGAGCACTAGGCTTTAGGAAACCATAATTTACTTAATCATAACTATTGCCACATATTTAGGCTTACAATGTTTTGTTGTTAGAAAACATTCTTCAATTGAAATGACTTGTGCATGCCAAGATGGGTGAATCCTAAAATAATTATACACAGGATTCTATGGGGTCTGCCTCTGTTGTGCTGGTGGCGATTCAGGCTCAGTGGGCCACCTGGGGTGAAGTGAATGGAGCCCAAACAAGCTTTTGGTGACAACCCCACCCCCACATCTCACCTCCTCCAGCTCCTCAACAACGCTTGGAGCTTGGCTCTCTTGATCAGAAGCAGAGGTCCTCACTGTGTGGAGGGACCCCTGAGGGTTTCCTACTCCTTTCAGGGGAGTCCATGTGATCAAAACCATGTCTGTAACGACCCTCGGTGTTACTTGCCCTTCTCATTCTCTTGCTCCCAAGAGTATGCGGTGCATTCCGCAAATGCAGAAGCAATGAGGAGACTCCCACTGTCTCCTATTCAGCCAGGTATTACAGAGATTTACAAAAATGTGAAGTAATGCACTCTTTTCATTTTGTTGTTGTTGTTTTGGATAATGCCTTTTTTTCATAAAAACAAATTATTGGTATTAGCATGAAAGAAGTGCATCACTATCTTAAAATGAATCAATAAATGAATATTTTTGAATTCCTTAGCCTTAACTTAAAATATGTAAATCTAGCTAGATATAACCCATCCACATTAACAAAAATTCCTAGTGGTTCTCAACAATTCTTAAGAGTGTAAAGGGATCACAAGTTTGAAAAAACTGAGCCCTCTACTCTAGAGCATAAAGAATCAGCTGCTGATGGAAATAGAGAAATTGGGGAAAGCAATGTGAAAGCACAGGACAGTAACTCTAAATTGTATGGACCAAGCCTGATGTAGAAAAATTGAATGCAGGGATACTATTAAATAAACCTTTTAGAGGGCATGAGTTTCCGTGTTATGCCCCATTAAACGATCAAACAAAGCTCACCACTGCATAACCCCATAAAATACAACTTTTCTCACCCCAATTACTGCTTGTTTGCAGGGACAGTTATTCCACCCTCATGGATGCAGCTTTATTCTAACTAGAAGGTGCTAGGCCAGGTGCAGTGGCTCATGCTTGTAATCCCAATATTTTGGGAGGCCAAGGTGGGTAGATCATGTGAGGCCAGGAGTTCAAGACCAGCCTGGCTAACATGGTGAAACCCTGTCTCTACTGAAAATACAAAAATTAGCCCAGTATGCTGGTGCACACCTGTAATCCCAGCTACTCGAGAGGTTGTCGCTTGAACCCAGGAGGCAGAGGTTGCAGTGAGCCAAGATCATACCACTGCACTCCAACCTGGGTCACAGAGTGAGACTCTGCCTCAAAAAAATGAACTAGGAGGTGCTAGAATATCTGTCCAATAATCCATACACTAGTGAACACAGAGTACCAGTTCTCAAGAGAGAGCAGAAAATTAAAGGAAAGATGCCGGGGAGTGGTGAGAGTGGTGGGTCTTAGATCTGTAGGACAGCCTATCTTTGAACTGTTTTATGATAGACTTTTGCAGTGGGGCTTTCTGTTAAATTTTAAGCTTGCCCCAAAGTCTAAGACTTCATTGTAAACGCAGATCTCTGGACTGTGGGGAGAGCCCTAAGCCTCCCATTCCCAGGATAGCTTCTGGCTCTGCGTCTCCCTCAGTGTGATCAGCATCTCTAATGGGGTGTGGAACAAAAGCCTGTGGCTAGAGCACTGGAGACCCAGGATGCGCAGGAAGAGCCTTTCCAGGGGTTATGTGGATCAGAGGAGCCTCAGGGAATCAGTTTCCATATCCTCACAGTCCACACCCTCTCATGTCCAAACTCCGTCAGCCCGGGAACAGGTCTCCAAAGGAGTCCCTTCTCCCGGGCCTTTTCACACTTCCTACTCCCAGCTTTAGATCTCATCTGCCTGAAACTTACACTGGACATTGCTCCAGGCAACCAACAAAGTAACCAGCCAACAATTCCCTGAATTGTATCTATCCATCTGATTAAGGTGTATACTTATGATAATATTTGATTGTACATTTCATACAAATGTAATTTGAAACATTCGTGTTGTTTCATCAACTGTTTTAGTAAATGTGTATATAAATAAGCGTGTGATATGTATGAGTGTGTATATATAAAAAGGAAGAGACGCTAGGCAAGCTGGCTCATGCCTGTAATACCAGCACTTTGGGAGACCCAGGCAGGAGTTGAGGCCAGGAGTAGGCGATTAGCCTGGGCAACATAGTTAGATCTTCCATCACTACAAAAAACAAGCAGACAAACAAAATAGCCAGGCTGGTGGCCTGGGCCTGTAGTCCGAGCGCTCTCGGAGGCCGAGGAAGAAGGATCACCCGAGCACAGAGGATGCAGGCTGCAGTGAGCTGAGATCGCCCACTGCACTCCAGCCTGAGCGACATAGTGAGGCCTTGCCTTATAAATAATTAAATAGAAGAAAGCAAGGAAGAGTTTCAGATAAGTAGGCCAGAAATGAATAAAAGACCCTTTAATACAAAAGCATGTGAGTTGCTATAGGATAAATTCAGAGGGGAAAATGAACCGGTTCTAAGCAATAAAGGAGTTGTGCGGAGACCTGCTTCGGAAGACTTTCCATCAGCCTGGGCGGGTCTCGGCGGGGCGGCCCTGCGGGTTAGGGCGGTCTCTTTAGCTCTGGCTCCTGTGCCGTTAGTGAGTTTCCTTCCTGACCTTGACCTAAGGCTGCTTCTAACATCACAGCTCCCAGCGAGCGGTCCAGGGGGCCGCCCTCAGCTTGAAGAAGCAAGTTTAAGGTTCATAACCCCCGCCCCCGCCCCCACCCCCGGAGGGGAAAATGCAGACGCAGGGCGGGGACACCTCCGGCTCGGCCACCTGGGCAGCTGGCGCCCCCGGAAGTGCCCGTCCCGTCCCCGAAACGCGGTTAATCTGAGCGGGGTCTCATCCACACACCCCCAGAGCGGTGTGCTGCAGGAGCCGCCGAGCCCACGCGAAGACCCGCATCCCGGCGGTTCACCTGGCTCCCTACCCAGGCCCTTTACCCGACAGTGGCTGCAGAGAGGGGCGCTGAGCCAGTCAAGAAAGCACCAGGCTCCCGGAACTTCACTTTCCCTGGCCCTGCCCCATCTTTTCATTACTGTCCCCAAGAGCCTCCCTCTCCAGTCAGTGGAGATAAGGAACCCTAATGTAGGGGAGAACGGGGCGAGGGTGGGAAGGCCAGAAATTGTCCCCGTAGAGGGAAGCGGAGGACTAAAGCCTTGTGAGTGGGGCCATGGCACTCTCTCCAGCTAAAAATTTGGCCAAGGTGGGTAAGGGAGGCGGGGAGCGCGCATCACCGAGCCCCTGGAGTGTGCGGTTGTTGTCAGCTCGAGCCCTGAAGCCCGGGCACACATAATAGCCAGCAGCATCTGCCTGCCTTCAACCCCGGCGCCAAAGCTGAGCTCACTACCTGGAGTCCAAGCTCCCGGCCACCCCATGTCCTTGGTTCCCTGAGCAGGGTCCAAGTGACCCACATCCCAGGTCAGAAACTGGACTTCTCCCATCCTTCCTTTCACTAATACGGGGTCGTGGGGTTGGGGGTGACTAGGGATCTGAGGGTTACTCCTCCGTGACACCCCAGTCTCTGTGCCCACTCAGTCCCCTGAGCCTTTGTACATGGCCTATCTGGGAGGCAGCCTCCATCAGGGCAACTTTTCTGAAGCACAGATGGACTCACATCCCTTTACCACATCAAATTCTGCTAGCGCTCCCTTCCCTAAGTCTCAATCACGACAATGATGTATGTGATTTAACACCCTGCTCGCCTCTGGAACTCAACTTAGGCATCTCTGTAGAGCCATCACCATAGACACAGTGAGCTCCTGCCAATTAACTCCTAGGCTTACCCCCTTCTAATTGCCTTTAGAATCCCCTGGCCACTCTTGATCTCTCCCTGGGCTCAGGCGGCCTAGGCGTCTTCTTTCCTGGAAGATCCAAAGCTCTTTTTTTTTTCTCTTTCTTTCTTTCTTCTCTTCCTTCTTTCTTTCTCTTTTTTTCTTTTCCCTCCCTCCTCCCTCCTTTCCTTCTCTTTCCTTCCTTCCTTCCTTCCTTCCTTCCTTCCTTCCTTCCTTCCTTCCTTCCTTCCTTCCTTTCTTCCTTCCTTCCTTCTTTCTTTTCTTCTTTCTTTCATTCTTTTCTTACTCTGCCACCCAGGCTGGAGTGCAGTGATGTGATCTCAGCTCACTGCAACCTCCACTTCCCAGGTTCAAGTGATTCTCCTGTCTCAGCCTCCCCAATAGCTGGGGTCACAGGCATGCACCACCTGCCTGGCTAATGTTTTGTATTTTTAGTAGAGATGGGATTTCACCATGTTGGCCAGGCTGGTCTCAAACTCCTGACCTCACATGATCTGCCAGTCTTGACCTCCCAAAGTGCTGAGATTACAGGTGTGAGCCACCGCGCCTGGCCCAAAGCTCTTGGCCTATTGAATCTGCTCTTCCCTAACCCTGGAGGAGGGAGACAAGGAGAGACTGCAGATGGAACCACTTCTGCAACGGGCAGTTTAAGGAGCCATCAGGAGAGAAATCACCCTGGATGTGCCCTGACCAGTGAGACGTGCTTAAGCCACAGGCCTTCTGCCCACACATGAACTGACCTCTGAAAAAAAGGGAACCAGGACACTGATCTCAACTCTCCAACTTTAGAGAAAAAATTGAAACACAGCATCTCATTGAAACACAAAATTTTGAAAAACTTTAAAAATTTTTTTTTTTTTTTTTTTTTTTTTTTGAGACGGAGTTTCGCTCTTGTTACCCAGGCTGGAGTGCAATGGCGCAATCTCGGCTCACCGCAACCTCCGCCTCCTGGGTTCAAGCAATTCTCCTGCCTCAGCCTCCCGAGTAGCTGGGACTACAGGCGCACGCCACCATGCCCAGCTAATTTTTGTATTTTTAGTAGAGACGGGGTTTCACCACGTTGACCAGGATGGTCTCGATCTCTTGATCTCGTGATCCACCCGCCTCGGCCTCCCAAAGTGCTGGGATTACAGGCGTGAGCCACCGCGCCCGGCCTAAAACTTTTTAAATTTAATAAGATACTACGACATGTTTTCATTATAGAGTATTTGGGAAATATTCTACAAATGTAAAAGGAAGAGAAGGTCACCCAGAGATGCAAAACAATAGAATCATATTTTTAATGATTATTCTGAATAATCAACATAACATATAAATGTATATAAACACCATTTAATTCTTGTTTTTATTTAGCTTTATAACAAATATTTACTCATTCGTTTTGAGTGACTATCACTTTCATAACCTTCCTTATTTTCCTATGTTCAAAGAATGAGTTTTTTCCCTAATATTTTATTATTAGAAATAATGCTGTGGTGAACATCGTGAAATAAGTCTTGTTTTGATGTTACAGAGTGTGTTCTTAGTGTAGGTCTCCCAAAACCTAGTTGCTGAATTAAGCAACATTTACTGCTTCATGTCATCAAACTGCTTGCCTTCCAAAAGGGCTGTGACCTAGGCTGGGCATGATGACTCACACCTTAATCCCAGCACTTTGGGAGGCTGAGGCAGGCAGATCACCTGAAGTCAGAAGTTCGAGAGAAGACTGGCAAAAATGGTGAAACTTCGTCTCTATTAAAAATACAAAAATTAGGCTGGGCGCGGTGGCTCATGCCTGTAATCCCAGCACTTTGGGAGCCTGAGGTGGCCTGATCATGAGGTCAAGAGATCGAGACCATCCTGGCCAACATGATGAAATCCCATCTCTACTAAAAAACAACACAAAAATTAGTCAGGCATGGTGGCACTCGTCTGTGGTCCCAGCTACTCGGGAGGCTGAGGCAGAAGAAACGATTGAATCCAGGAGGCGGAGGTTGCAGTGAGCCAAGATTGCTCCACTGCACTCCAGCCTGGCAACAGAGCAAGACTCTGTCTCAAAAAAAAAAAAAAGAAAAGAAAAGAAAAGAAAAATTAGCCGGATATGGTGGCACGTGCCTGTAAACCCAGCTACTCAGGAGGCTGAGGCAGGAGAAACACTTGAACCTGGGAGGCGGTGGTTGCAGTGAGCCATGATTGTACCACTGCACTCCAGCCTGGGCAACAGAGTGAGACTCCTTCTCAAAAAAGAAAAGAAAAGCCTGTGACCTTTTCTCCACTCATTTCAGTGCCTGAGAATGCCTATTTACTATACCATCAGTCCTTTGGATTCTCATGGGAAAAGTCCCTGCTAATTTGATAAGACAAACAGGGAATATTGTTTCAACATGATTTTAAAATTCATAGAAAGGTCAAACATTTTTTTATCTTCTTAAATTTTCCCCTTTTTGTTTTTGGTCAGTGAAATTTGGGGCTATTTGCCTAATTCTCCATTAATGTCTTAGAGTTTTCCTTATTAACTTATTTAATGAGTGTATATACGCTTATTCTGCAAAGTAACTCAAATTTTGAAAATCAGACATCAGGCTGAAAACTATTTAACCTGCTTTACTGGATCACTTGGGAAAATCTGGGTAAGGACGTTGCTATAGCTCATAAAGCAAATTCCATTTCTTACTGACATACACAGTGGGAGTAGAAGTGGGAGGACTGAGGCTTAAAAGCCACCTTCAATGATGATCCGAAAGCCAAGAGTAAGTCTTTCAGAAAAGAATCACTAAGTACAAAATGGAAAAGAAAAAGTCAAATAAGGTTAGAAAGAATGTTGGGGTGCACATCGATTCCTGTGGAGGAAGGGCTTCAATTCAACTGGGGAGACTGGCAAATCCATAGTAAATGACTATACAAGCAGAGATATTCAAAAGATCATTAATGAAGTTATTGAAATGAAGTTATAATTACAAGCAATTAATAATCAATTACAAAAGATTATTCTTTCCAGTGCTAAATGTTTAAGTAACTAAGAACTTGAAACTGCCAAGACTGTGGGCTTCATGACTCTTGGACTCTCTGGGGCAGAGGGTACCTGCATCCAGCACCTTGTAATTTTCCCTCCTTAGGGTGAATGAAGAGTGTCTCATTATTAAAGCGCCTCTGGAAAGGAGATATCACAAACCATGTTTTTAGCATCTGCTTCTCAAAAAATAAAAAAGAAGATATGTGATTTTGAATTTAGAGATTTATACTACTTGAGACCAGAATGTCAATTACAATGACCAATATTCTAATGATTGTTTCAAACAGATTTCTATGTTATACTATAAAAATCAGTTTTGCTTCAACAAGATCTTTAGAGATGACCAATGATAAATGGAGCCCAGGTACCAAGATAACATTCTGCATAAAGGAGACAGGAGAGTGGGGGATAGAGAATTAGAGAAAGGAAAGACAGTGCCTTCTGGATCATACAGGCATTTGGAGCCTAAAATATGAAAACTACTTTCTTTTATTGAGAACTTCACATTAGAGGGATGTTACTCACTTGGAAACCCAGTTTTACAGAAGTTACCAAGCTACATGGTTAATATTTACCTCTGGATCTTAAATACAAAATTAACTTTTTCCAAAATTCATTTTTCCCAAGATGGAGATCAAGATTCCAGTGTCCTTTCAAGTTCACTGAATGGAATTTTCAGGTATGTCTCTGTTCTGTGTCAAGGAAGTCAAAACAGATGGTATTGTCTCAGATGGCTCCGAGGACCATCTCTGGAAAATATGTAATATAGTTCATTTCTCCAAAATGTCCTGGAAATAATGGCAGAAATGCAACTGAGCCCACTGCAGGGGATTATGAAGAAAATCCTAGGATATTAGTGACCTCTAACGAAGAAAAAAGTTTCCTTCCTATAAACAATGTCTTCAGAATAGCAAAGACAAAACCAGAAAGAAAGAAAAAACAGTCTCCTTTAGGAAGCTTCATGAGTTAATAAAGGAAGAGTTTGATGTAAAATTTTTAAAATGTTCCAAAGAATAGTACAAAATTGGGGTCACAAACTCATTATGCAACAGTAAAAGAAAGGGCTGATGTTACAGAGAGAGACACAACTAATCTCACTTAAATTAAGACCATTAAATCAAGGAAATTCAATAAATGCTGGATGTGAATTTAGGTCAGTCTAATCACCACCATCCCAGCAGGCATTAAACAGGTCTGTTCTGCCTTTTCAGATTCTGCCAAATCAATCGTTTGTATAGCAGTCAATTCACACACGTGTATGAGAGCTGTGGCCACAACACTGGCCTCTACTGAGACTCTAACTTCATGCTAAGAAGTACCTTGGCATTGGCAACAACAATTTAACTATTCAGCTTTTATTTATTTATTTATTTATTTAGACAGAGTTTTGCTCTTGTTGCCCAGGCTGGAATGCAATGGTGTGATCTCAGCTCACTGCAACCTCCGCCTCCCAGGTTCAAGGAATTCTCCTGCCTCAGCCTCCCAAGTAGCTGGAATTACAGTCCTGCACCACCACTCCCGGCTAATTTGCATTTTTAGTAGAGACAGGATTTCTTCATGTTGGTCAGGCTGGTCTTGAACTCCCGACCTCAGGTGATTCGCCTACCTCAGCCTCCCAGAGTGCTGGGATTACAGGCATGAGCCACCATGCCCGGCCTTCAGCTTTCTTTTAAACTAGAAGTTACTGTTCCTCAGAAGATCAGTAACTGAATTTAATCAGGTATTGTAGATTTATTCAAATGACAGACAATATATGAGCAGGTAAATCCGATATGACTTTAGTACTACTTTTATTCCTTTAGTTTAGATATTTTTGATTGAATGAGGGTTAAAGGGTACAAGTAATTCCTACTGAATAGGAGCTTTTACAGTGTTATCTGCATTATGGAAACATAAAACTTTTGTTGACTCTACTATTAAACAAACTCATTTGAAATTCAGACATGATCACTCTTCTGCTGTATTAAGTTTTGCTGAATTAAAGAGTGACTAAAGAGACCTACCTATAATCTTAGTATGAGGCATAACATAAGCAGTCAGAAATTAGTAACCATGAACTTCTAGTGCTTCCTGAATAAAGTCTTCAAAATATAAATTTACTCTTTGAGATGGAGTTCCTGAGACAGATATAAAAAAGTAGCTACAAACACAAACTATATGGCTTAGAATAATGCTTCTTTCATTAGTATAACTGGGAATTGGCAATGTGATACTCTAATGTGTTCTGATGTCCCTGCAACATAGGGCAAAAATATTTCAAAATATTCTATGCTCATAAAGAAATAAAATAGCAAATTGCTTACCTTCTTTGGATTTTAGAAACATGACTTGCAACTCTGAATTCCTTAGTGCTTGGATTTAGTCTACATTGTTTGCCCTGAATCTCTGCCTCTCAAGCATATGAAAGATACATTTTGAGTTGCTTCTGTGTCTGATACATTTTGAATTACTTTGATACATTTTGATTTACTTCTTCATCTGATACATTGTAAGTTACTTCTTTGTCTGATATATTTTGAATTACTTAATTGATACGTTGAGTTACTTCTTCATCTGTTACATTTTTAGTTACTTCTTTCTCCCCCTTTTTTTTTTTTTTTTTGTCTGATTCTTGCTCTGTCGCCCAGGCTAGAATGCAGTGATGCAATCTCAGCTCACTGCAACCTCTACCTCCCAAGTTCAAGCAATTCTTATGCCTCAGCCTCCTGAATAGCTAGGACTACAGGTGTGTGCCGCCACGCCTGGCTAAGTTTCTTTTCTTTTTAATTTTTAGTAGAGATGGGGTTTCACCATGTTGGCCAAGCTGGTCTTGAACTCCTGACATCAAGCAATCTGCTCGCCTTGGCCTCCCGAAGTGTTGGGATTACAGGTGTGAGCCACCGCACCCAGTCGTCTTTCTGGTTTTTAATCTGGTCTCTTGTGGGAAGGTTGCCCACACATGTCTCCCAAACTTTCTTACCTGCTATGTAAGTCAGGGACAATGTATGATTTCTTCCAGACTTAGATATTCTACTTTCATTGATCTTGGGACCTAGAAGTAGGTTTTGTAGCTCCATTTTGGGGGTTTTCTTTTTTTTTTTCACGGTCTTCTTTCCATTTTCATCTTCTTTAAATTTTTTTCTGTGAATGTAAGGAAACTAGGGGTGCATTGCTCTTTATTGCTTATGTTTCTTATTCTTGGACACAAGGGCATTCTCTAAGGAAATCAGAAGACAGCTACAAAATTTCAATAATGATTGAAACAAATCTCGAAATGCAACTAAAAGTAAACTCAAAAAGGAATACATTTAAAAATATTAGGCTGACTAATTTTTAAAGGTGTCGGTAATCTAAGACAGCCAACATGATGCCTTGTCAATTTATGAATAAGAAAAATATGATTATAACAGCTTACATTATAGCAAAATGCCCCATTACACAGGCATCAAATGAATTTCTTATGACTTAGTTATCTCTGCTAAAACAAACAAAACTCTTCATTACCGGACTTTTGCCATACTTCTCTCCACACACTAGTAACCTCCCTAACAACTCACACAATTATGTTCACTGCAGAACACACACTCCCTGTATATATTGCTCTAATTGTTTTACTGTTTCTTCCCAATGATCCTGGTGATAGTGTCTGGAGTGCCATAAGACTGAGCTGCCCATCTTTTCACTAAATAATTTTTCACATATTTTAAGTTGAACACAACTCATTCACTTGGTGAAAAATTCTTGTTAAAATTATTAGTTGTTTACTTATTTATTTATTTATTTATTTAGATGGAGTCTCTCTCTGTTGCCCAGGCTGGATCCTACTGTAGCGGCATGATCTCGGCTCACTGCAACCTCTGCCTCCTGGGTTCAAGTGATTCTCCTGCCTCAGCCTCCCAAGTAGCTGGGACTACAGACACGCGCCACCACACCAGGCTAATTTTTGTATTTTTGGTAGAGATGGGGTTTCATCCTGTTGGTCAAGCTGGTCTCAAAATCCTGACCTTAGATGATCTGCCCGCCTTGGCCTCCCAAAGTGCTGGGATTACAGGCGTGGGCTACCATCCCCGGCCTTATTAGCAGTTTTGACTAGTTCTTCCTTTTCCCACACTTAGTGTATTCCTTCTGTAATGCCAGAAGGATTCTTTACTGTTATCTGCAGTTATTGCTTGTGTTGAATGCAGACATCTTTGAGAGAAGGTCTAAGAATAAATTCAGGTGGCACATACATTTTACAAATATGAAGATCGTGTAGTGATCATGTAATAACCGCCACCACCTTATCTGCTGTGGTCCAGTGTCCTTTAGTTTTCATGTTCCTTATGTTTTTTTAAGGTTCAATATTTATTCCAATGAATTGCATATTTCTTCTTCCTCGTAACACGTGGACTTTTCCCAGTGTGCAGGTACAGCATGTTGCTTTCATTTCAATGATGAATTGCTCTCTGGCATCCATGAAGTATTCCAGTGTCTTTATTTTATTGGTCCTCAGGAGTCTTCCAAATATTTTATTTTTTTCTTTTTATCTACCATTATCTTGTTCTTGATCTTCCAAATATTTTTAAAGGTTTTCCTCTCCCAAAATCACTTGTCTAACTCAGCATCATCTTGTATTCATATGATCTTTTTGAAGCCAGCCAGATGATCTCAAGGTTGAGCCCTTTCCTCAGGTGCTGGTGGGTTACTCTGGCTGCCGGTTACATTTTATCTTGAGTCAGGAACATCTGTTGTAAATGCTATACTACCAGTAGTAAAGAAATAATATCATCTATTAGTCCCTATCCCAAAACATCACAGTGTCAGGAAAAAAGGCAACCAATCCAAACTCTCTAAAGTTCTTTCAGAGGTTTCTTGAATTCATTTCTTCAAACGTTTTTTTCAAGCAAAATTTCTGAATCTGAAAGAGTGACAGGATACTTGTTCATCATTTGTGGTTTCTTCTTCACTGGAGTGTTGAGCATTTCGGTTAGCCCTGTTAAAAGAAGATATTTGAAAAGGAATTAATGTATTGCCTGTAAAAACTAAATGATTGGGAATAAACACCAGATCACTGCCTAGATTTTCTCCTGGGCTGGGCCTGAAATAAGGTGATTCCATGAATAGTGTACTCATTTTTTTTAGAGTGCAGTGAAAAGATACACAATATATCTTCTCATCTTTCCCTTTCCTGTTGGAAAAGAAATCACATGAAAGCAATTGACCTCAGTCATCTGCCAACCAATTCCCAGTGGAGCTGTGGTGGGAGGACAGGGTTTGGCCATTGATGACTTCGCCCCCTGCCTCCCTTCCAGATTCTAGAATCCTAGTGCCCTTGGGCTCCCTTCTAAACATCTTGGGTCTGAAAGTTCTGGATTTTATATGAAAAGAAAATGTTCCTGCATTTAATAAAATCACAGAGGGCTGTTTATATTTAGTATTGTCAAGTAAACATGTATTAAAAAAAAACAGCTAGTGTCACCATGCTTCTATGTTAACACCAAAAAACAGTATTGGCATAATGTCAGGAAGAAAAAAAAAAAAAAAAAGAACACCAAATAAAGAAATTTAAGTGGAAGATTTAAGTTTCTGAAACAGCGATATTAATCCATGTTCTTATTTTTTCATTGTAACAGGGATGGGCAAAACACTTTCTACGGCTGGAGTCCATCTACAAGATGTTTCTGGGAACTCATTCTGTCCCCCAGTCTGGAGTACAGTGGTGTGATCTTGGCTCACTGCAACCTCCACCTCCTGGGTTCAGGTGATTCTCCTGCCTCAGCCTCCCAAGTAACTGGGATTACAGGCATGCGCCACCACGCCCAACTAATTTTTGTTTAAGTAGAGATGGGATTTCACCATGTTGGCCAGATTTTGAACTCCTGACCTCATGATTCACCCAGCTTAGCCTCCTAAAGTGCTGGTATTACAGGTGTGAGCCACTGCACCCAGCCAACATCTCACTTTTAATATTTCTTCTGCCACAGCCTTTCAGGCCTTATTTAAATACCCCAGATAATCTTCAACAGATATTGGTGTGTTCATAGCAAAAGTTACTTATATTAAGGAGTGAGCATTGTTTAAATCCCTAGGAAAGTGTCTTCAAAAAAGAAATGCTTGAAATAATTCAGTGCTGCATGTGCTGAGTATTTAAATGTCAATTTATTTTATCTGACAAATATTTTAATATTATGATAGTAATAATAATCATAGCAATGTGTAAATTTACACATATATGAATGCCTCAGAGAATGTGTATAACAGGTCATATGTACTCAAAATATTTTGTTGGGTGAGACATTCTGTGAAAAACTGCCACCTCTTTTCACATTCTTATTTTTCTTTTCTTTTAGATAAATGTGTTTATCTGTATGTGGCTATTTGTCGAGTAGCTTCCATGGGCAACACTAAGGAGCACAGCAACTCTTCCATTTTAACATAAGCCATGAAATCAAACAAGATTTCTTCTCAGCAGTTTAATCTCAAAGGCTCCCAAAGCATTGCAGTGGAAACAACTGCTCCATCTATATAACCCAGAAGATTAAACCCTGGGTGCCTGCATGGTTCTAATCCAGTACAACCATAGCCATATCAACTCCCACTTTTACTGCAATGGAGATCTAAGTGGCACCATTTCCTTGACTATTAATGGTTTAAGAAAAGCATTTTACAGTGCGTTGTTTCCAGAAACAGCTATGCCCCCTGGAAGGAAAGTACATCTTAACCATACAAAATAGTAGTCAAAACCAATTACTTCAACACTGGGACACTCTATTATTATAAAACCAGTAAGAGGGGCAAATATAATAGCACCTGCTTTCCTCACCAGAAGGCAGCGGCCAGGTTTCTATACATCTTCTGCTCTCTAAGGTGAAGATGTGCATTTGACATTTCCATGCTCACTGTATGCAGGAGATATCATCCCGAGAAACTGTCAGAGTCCTTTTCTTATAACCAATACCAGCTTTCTGTTCCTTGAATATCAAAACCCCAAGAAGTTGCCTGGCATATTTATACCACTATCCCTCTCACAGGAGACAGAGATATAGCACACAGCAACACAGTCACAATTAGCAAGATAAAAGGGTTATGATTTGTAAGACAATGTTTTTAAATGAACGATATTCATTGTAAAAATTATTTTGTTAAAAAAAGTACTTGTACCTTCTAAATATAAATAAATAAAACTAGCATAAATTTGAATCTAATGGACATATATAGATTGAAGACTGCAACCAAGAGTTGTACAATACACATTCTTTTCAAACACGTAAGACAGATTAGTAAAAATCACAGCCACATCTGATCACAAAGCAAATGCCAACACATTTCAACAACTAGAAGCTATTGAAATGTCCATCCAGAATGATAACATTGTGTATAATTACGTATATTATTTCTTTTTCTTTCTTTCTTTCTTTTTTTTTTTTTTTTTTTTCTTTTCAGACACAAGATCTTGCTCTGTCATCAAGGCTGGAGTGCACTGGTACCATCATAGCTCACTGCAACCTCAAACTACTCAGCTCAAGTGATCCTCCCACCTCAGCCTCTGAGTAGCTGGGACCACAAATACACACCATCATGACTGGTTAATTTTTAAATTTTCTGTAGAGATGGGGTCTCACTATGTTGCCCAGGCTCGTCTTGAGCCCTGGGCCTCAAGTGATCCTCCCATCCTTGGCCTCCCAGAGTGTTGGGATTACAGGCATGAGCCACTGCACCTGGCAGGTATATCATTTCAATCAAATAGTTATGTAAACAAATGACAACTACAGTGAATATTTTACAATCTCATAAAGACTAGAGATGTCAGACATAATTACATACTTTATTATTTACTTTTTATGAAGTTTAGTAATGTCAGACAAAATATAGTGTTCAGAGATGCACATTTAAAAATAAAACTCAGGCTGGGCATGGTGGCTCGTGCCTGTAATCCCAGCAGTTTGGAAGGCTGAGGCAGGAGGATCACTTGAAATCAGGAGTTTGAGACCAGCCTGGCCAACATGGTGAAACCCCATCTCCACTAAAGATACAAAAATTAGCCAGCTGTGGTGGAGGGTGCCTGTTGTCCCAGCTACTCGGGAGGCTAATATTCTATGCAGGAAACACGCCAGGGGAGAAGAAAAGACACACACACACACACACACACACACACACACAATACCTTTAAGGGTAAACAAGCTTTATCCCATGTAAATGGCAATGCAGATATAAGCAAATGATATAATAAGAAAATCAATATAATAAGCAGATTGATATAATAAGCAGATTGCCATGGGAAGAGGAGAAAAGAAAAGATATTTACACTGGCCAGACTGTGGAGGATTCACTACCAGACTGGGAAGCAGCAGCCTGGACTCCAGTGTCGGCCACTCATCCTCGCACAGAGGAGAGGTCTCATGAAGCTTCTGTGTGGCCTGGGACAGTAGCCCTTTTTGTAACGAGTTGTTTGACATGAGGTCCAGTCACGAGGGTCCTTCGGGACTGGGCTCAAGGAACACAAAAAGGTCAACTTGTTTTTGCGATTTTCTATTGTTTTTCAATAACTTATGTATAGATACGGATTGAAATAGAGATTTCTCTGAAACAGTGCTGGATGAATGCCCCGAAGGGCTCACACAACCTGTTCAGGGACTTGGTGACCATTGTTGGTGTCCACTCCAATTGAGTTCAAATTTAATATTTAACTTTTCCTCCACAAGGCTGAGACAGGAGAATCGCTTGAACCCAGGAGGAGGAGGTTGCAGTGAGCCGAGACTGCGACACTGCCCTCCAGCCTGGGTGACACAGTGTGAGACTCGGTCTCAAAAGAATAATAATGATAATAATAAAATAAATAAAACTCAAAGTATTTTTGTAATGTTATGAAAGCCACAGTGTTAGACTCTGTGAGAGGAGACAGGATGGAAGAAGCCTCTGGAAGAAATGTTCTGTTTTGTGACTCGGTTTAGTCACATGAGTGCTTTCTGATCAATTGAAACGGCAAGACTCATGCAGAGTTTGACATTCAGACTTCTCCACAAAATAAGTTGCTTTAGGACCAGATCACTTCTTTGGCCCAGTTATTTGCATGCAAATCCTTGAATTTGATCACGTTCAAGTCCAATTTCTCATTTTTTGAAGGGATTCGAATTATACCACATATTTGAGAATCAACAAAAGCAGAGATAAGCTTTATCTGAATTACCCCACATCCCCAACCCATTATCAGACTATTTACTTTACCGATAAGGCCCTATCTTCAGCTATTGACTAATCACTTTCTTTGTGCCCTTCTGAGAATGGATATTAACAAACAAAATGAATACACTTTGTCTTTTCTCTTGTTAATCTGGTTTTTGTCATTTATTTTTCAAGTCAGGGTCTCACTCTGTCACCCAGACTGCGTGCAGTGGTGAGATTTCAGCTCACTGCAACCTTCACCACCTGGGCCCGAGTGATCTGGATGCCACAGTCCTTGGCTAATTTTTTGATTTTTTTTTTCAGAGATGGAGATTTACCATGTTATCCAGACTGCTCTCCAACTCCCGGCTCAAGCAATCCACTCATCTCCACCTCCAAAGTGCTAGGATTTCAGGTGTGAGCCACAGTGTCAGTCCAGTTTTTTGTCATTTTACTTTGCAAGGCCCCAAACACTGATTTAAGAGACTAGAGGAAAAATTATTTCTTTCTGACAAAATCTAGGTCTATATGCTATTCCATTTAGAAAATGTATTGAGAATTACAATCTGAAACATGTTAATATTCATCAGCATTGAAGAGGGATCACTGCTGAACTGTTTCAACAGCTTAGGAGAAATCACAATACAACATTAATTGTTTGCAAAACCAGCTTTTACCTACCTGAAAGATCGATCAACAGTAGTTACTGTATTTCCATGTTTTAGCTGTACAGGCTCATTAACATCAAACCCAGTTAACTGTGTTGGATTTGTGGAGGGGAAATGAGATAATATGGCCTACCAACAGGAAGAAGACAACAACCTGTAACTAATCAATAGGTAGAAAGTGAAATGAAAAGCTTTAAAAAATGGGCTTTCATAGCCCTGCTCTTTCGTCTCTGTTTTGCAATGTTGAGGAGACACTACAGGAAGCTGGATGCGGGTGTCACATTCCTCGCTCCTCGATTCAAAAGAATGGAGATTTTTGTCTGGTTTTTGCACCTTTTAAACCAATTACATGAAAATTACATGAATTTTTCAAACTAAAAAAAAAAAATTGCCTTTTTTTTTTTTTAAGAAGGAGTTTCACTTCTATTGTCCAGGCTGGACTACAATGGTGCTGTCTCCTCTCACTGCAACCTCTGCCTCCAGGGTTCAAGTAATTCTACTGCCTCTACAGGCACCCACCACCATGCCCAGCTAATTTTTTGTGTTTGTATTTTTAGAGACGGGGTTTTGCCATGTTGGCCAGGCTGGTCTTGAACTCCTGATCTCAGGTGATCTGCCCGCCTCGGTTTCCCTAAGTGCTGAGATTACAAGTGTGAGCCACTGTGCCTGGCCTGAAAATAATAATAATAATAACTGACTAGTATGTTTGGACAATAAGTATAATGGTGTAAACGAATAACTTACTGGACAATGTAATGATTCTTCATTTTGCCAATGACTTTTGTAAACTATTTTAAACATTAAAAACTCTGAGTACTTAAATTAAAAATAAGAATAAAATTACAAAAATACAAAATTGAATTGCCTTTCATGAAAACAGCTATGCTAAATGACAAATAAAGAGTACTTGAGGTCAGTGTGGAGAAATTATTATTGATACTTTCCGCTTTTGTCTGCAAAACAACTGTGAGTTTAAAGTTTAAATTATGTTTACAAGTGTTGTTTTCTATGTTAGCACTTTACTGTGCCTCAGTATCTTCATTTACAAAAAACAGGATTAATTAGCACCTCAAAGTATTGTTCAAATAAATGAGTTATTCCTGTCCTTCTTGTCCCAGTACGTGGTAAATGCCCTTGCGAGGGAGCTTGAGATTGTTGTTTAAACCCACACTGATGGCCTGTAAAGTCTCCTAACTTTCAAGTTACTATTCTGTTAGGTACAGGAAAGTGTTGCCTAGATTAATCTCTTCATTCTACAAAAATATAACAGTAGCAGTTCCACCAGAAGAGAAAATTCCTAAGACCACACTAAACTCACTGAAAGAGTTTATGGTAAGGTTCCTTGGGTCTTCAGTGTTCCTGTTCCATCCTGTGAGTTTTAAAAGTTTGAGGAAACTGGTGGGGCACAGTGGCTCATACCAGTAATCCCAGCACTTTGGGAGGCCGAGGCAGGAAGATCACCTGAGGTCAGGAGTTTCAGACCAGCCTGGCCAACATGGCGAAACCCTGTGTCTACTAAAAATACAAAATTAGCCAGGTGTGATGGAGGGTGCCTGTAATCCCAGCTACTTGGGAGGCTGAGGCAGGAGAATCACTTGAACCCGGGAGGAGGAGGTTGCAGTGAGCCAAGATAGTGCGATTGCACACTAGCCTGGCAACAAGAGCAAAACTCCATCCAAAAAAAAAAAAAAAAAGTTTGAGGAAACTGTATACTTCTCCATAAAGATCCCGGGATTAGAAGAATGTCGCCTTCCAACCGTGTCACCCGACCAAACACTTAGAAATTGTTTTCTAAATTACAAAATCTTGAATAGAAATATACTAAAAGGTCAATGTATAATAACTAAAATAATTACCATCCGAGACCAAAATGTGTTGTTTTTCCAAGAGAAAGGAAACTAGAGAAAATGAACAGCTTTTTGAAACCCAGGGAGATCATTTGATTTTTAGGTATCAGAATATGCCAGTGAAAGAGAGACTGTCTCAATAGAACTGAGAATTTGTCTGGCAGGGCATCACTGTAGATCAGGGCTTCTTAACCTCGGTGTGATTGACCTTTCCACGGAACAATGCCTCACTGTGGGGAGCAGTCTTATGCACTGCATGGCACTTCGCATCTCTGGCCTCTGCTCACTGAAGAGAGTGGCCAGCCTCGACCTCATCCTGACAAAGAAAAAAATTCTCCTGGCCTTGCAAATGTCCCCTGGGGCGTAATATGGCCCTTGGTTAGGAGCCATTTCCATCCACTGATTTCAATCTCAAGTCTTTCCAGCTCACATTACTGCTAGACAGTTACCAGAATGCTGACCGCTGATCATGCCTTACATGCCGAATACCAAACCTGGCCTCACGTGCATACTTAGGAACAAGATGGTCCTTGCCCTTGAGAAACTGAGTCTGGCGGGAGAAACAAACCCAAAATTTATTCCTGGTGCTGTGTGCTAAGAAAGACAAGTTTTCATTAAAGAGTTCATCTGAGTTGACATCTATTTTATTTCTATTTTTTATTTTAATTTTTTTGAGACAATGTTACTCTGTTGCCTGGGCTAGAATGCAGTGGTGGGATCTTGGCTCACTGCAACCTCTGCCTCCTGGGTTCAAGAGATTCTTCTGCCTCCGCCTCCCAAGTAGCTGGGATTTTTAGGCACATGCCACCACATCCAGCTAATTTTTGTATTTTTAGTAGAGATGGGGTTTCACCATGTTGACCAGGCTGGTCTTGACCTCCAAACCTCAAACGATCCACTTGCCTCAGCTTCCCAAAGTACTGGGATTGATTAGAGGCATGAGCCATTGCACTTGGCCTTATTTTTATAACTGGGATCTTGCTTTTTACCCCAGGCTGAACTCAAAATTCCCTGGGCTCAAGGAATTTTACAGCCTCAGCCTCCCCAGTAGGGGCTACATGTGTGCAGATGTGAGGTGGCATTTCGCTGAAATCTGAAGAATGGGAATAAATCACTCAAGTAGGAGGGTGGGAGAACTTTCCAGTGATGAAATTCAAACAGGGTAAAAGTGCCAAGGTGACCTGGGACTTGGAATGCCTTACGTGGGAGTAACAAGGTAGGGATGGGGTTGGGAGGATGGGCCAAGACCAGGCTGGGCTTCAGAGCCCAGACCACACAGGGAGACCCCTTCTCAGGCCTCTGGAGGGGTACATGTTAAGAGGTTGACAGCAGTGCCGTTAGTAACTGTGCCTGTTATACAGGGAGGGTTATTACCACCACCAAGCCAGAAGGCAAGAGAAGAGGAAATCTCAAATCATAAACAGGGGGACTTGTCCTCCCATTGTTAAATTTCCACAAGGAGCTGAGAACCATTTAAGGCCTCCGCTCTTCATTCCCATAGGGGCCCTGAGTACCCAGTGGTGCCTAGTGAGGAGAGATTCAGGTAAACACATTGTCCTCTGAAGCTGCCCATAGCCAATTAGATTTAAATTTATGTGCCTCTTTTTCCATTGTAAGATTTTTTTTTTTTTTTAGTCAAATCGATTTTAAAATTTTGGCTTGATTTAAACAATCATACACAGAGGGTGGGGAGAAAAGAAATAAAACTTTGTAACTATAAGCATTGTTTTAAAAATTCTGTTTGGTCCCAAACACTCTCTTGATTCTGGTGATGGTTTCAAGAGTATTCATCTTTATTAAATTTTACACTTTGAACACGTATAAAGTTTTCTGCATTCCAATTAGATCTTAATAAAATCGTGCATAAACAAAATGAACCAAACAAACAAATGAAACAACCACCCGTGTATGCCACTGGGCAGGCTTTGGGAAATGCAGCATGGCCAACTCACAGCCATTCATCTATTAAGTCAGGGGACGTGTACATGTAAAATTGTTTTGTATATTCTTAAACTGCCGTCTTCTATGTTTGAGCTAATTTTTCTCTTTCACCAATAAACAACCATAACATCATTTTTTTCCGTTGAAAGAGTCAAGTGTCTGGGAAGTTGCCGCCATCCAGGCAAATTTTGTAAAGCACCTATAGACCCGAGCGTTCGATCTGCCTTGAATTCTGTTCGTGCTTCCTCATTCTGTGTGTCTCACCTCTGAAGAGGCTGGGATGCAGCTCTGGGACGACCGCGCTATAGAGGCCCCTACATTGAGGCCCCAGACATCTGTAGGGGCAGTCAGCACAGACTCAGTGAACATCTGCAAATTCACACCAGGCCATGTTGCTTCCCAGCTTACTCCATTCAGAGGCTTCCACTTGCATTTATGTATTTATTTATTTATTATTGAAGACAGAGTCTCATTCTGTTGCCCAGCCTGGAGTGCAGTGGCACCATCTCAGCTCACCGCAACCTCCATCTTCCGGGTTCAAGCGATTCTCCTGCCTCAGCCTCCCGAGTAGCTGGGATTACAGGCACGTACCATGTGCCTGGCTGATTTTTGTGTTTTTAGTAGAGACAGAGTTTCCCCATGTTGGCCGCTGGTCTTGAACTCCTGACCTCAAGTGATCTTCCCACCTTGGCCTCCCAAAGTGCTGGGATTACAGGTGTGAGCCACCGTGTCTGGTCAAAA
Organism: Alouatta palliata; assembly: GCA_004027835.1. Taxonomy (NCBI): domain Eukaryota; kingdom Metazoa; phylum Chordata; class Mammalia; order Primates; family Atelidae; genus Alouatta; species Alouatta palliata. The sequence goes on along the minus strand of PVKV010008506.1, from coordinate 6,130 downwards.
ACACAATCCCAGTTGCTTTTAGAATAGCATTCCAACTCCTGTCTGGCCCTCCAAGGGCCTCCTGGCCTCTTCTGATCTCTTGATCCAGCCCCTGTGCTCAGCCCACTAGGCTTCTTCCTTCCTGGAAGGTGCCAAGCTCCTTGTGCCTCAGGGCTATTGATTCAGCTGTTTCTTACATTCGGCTGAATCCTTCCTAGAGGAGGGAGAGGAGGTGAGCTTTGTGACTGAATGAGCCGCTCCTGGAATAGGTACTGTGAAGGCTCCAGAAGAAGAGTCAACCTGGATGTGCCCTGACCAGTGAAGACCTGATCCAGCCACGGGGGACTCTGCGTCAGTCCACCTGCCTGCATACACATTAACCTGGGCAAAAGGGGACCAGGGCAAAGATCTCAACTTTAGATCTCAAAGATCTCCAGCTTTAGAGAAAGACATTGAAACAAAACATGGCATCAACATCTATGTAAAGTATGGGCTTATGAGCATACATGCACATCTGCTTTTATTAGAAAGAAGCTACAGGAAGATAAACCATACAATGTAAATATGGAGAAGGAAGGGGATGGGGATGGAAGCCCAGCTTCTCTGAACTGTCTTCTTTGATAGATGTGACTTTTGAACCATATGAATATTTACATCAATATGAAACCAATTAAATCAATAAAGACGAAAAGAGGAAACCCTAAAAGTAGAAACGAAAACAAAACTGTGTATCACACAGCAATGCAGCTGCATAGAGAGGAACAATTTAGTCATTTAAACACTCCAATGTAAGGGTACCTCTCTAGATTAACATTCTCTGAGCATAAAATGAACTGAAAGCCAAGATTAATCAGTTTCCAATAATTGCATTGGTAGTGGTATTGATGTTTTTCTGGACCTATATGTTATAGTAGGATGAGGCAAATAAGTGATTATTTGAACATCACTAGGAATTGGATTTTTTAGCTTTATAAAAAAGGAATATAAAGTCAAAAGGTTGTGTTTTGTGGCCACTGTGCAAAAGCAGAAGGGGTCCCCACCCCAAATTTGGTTTGGATATCAGGACTGATGGTGCCACATGTCCACCCAGCGGGTATGGGAAGGTTTATTTCTCACATGATTGAGCTCTGTGGCGGGACAGACAGGCCTCCCAGGAGAGTGTGAAATGGCCTGAGAGAGCAGAGGAGGATCTAGTTTGTGGTTAGGGCTGGGGCCTCGTGAGAGCTGGCTGCCTGCCCCATGGTTTGAGGAAGAAGCTGAAGCTTTCTTATCAGTTTGCCCAGATGTAGGGTGGGGGAGTAAGGAGAGAGAAGGGTGAGGCTTTAAAGCCACCAGCAATCAAACATCAAAAACCAAAAATGGAGTCTGACTCCTTCCAGCATTCAGTAAATTCTGCACTGAAAATGTCAGGATGAACTCATGGTGTATTTTCTTTCAAAACTTAAAACAGATTTCCTTATATATCCACTGAAGAGACCTTGAATTTATTTTATAGTTATGAGTGTCCTTACCTCCTAGATTATGACCTTGAAAACCATTTTCCATTAAAAGGAGTCAAGTTTCATTGTAGAAATGGTGGATTCCAGATTTGGGGCAGGAAACCTACTGGATGACTCTGGAACATTCTGTCACATCAACAAGCAAGGATGCTCAAAAACAAAGCGAAACAGAACAAAAATCTACTGTGATCATGTCTGAAGGACCCAGGAGCCAATCTGAAGAGATCCCTCTGCTTAACATTGGGAAACTTCAATCTGCAGTAAAAATAACATCTGCCGTGATTTGAAACACATCATATATATTCAAATTCCTCAAGTTCACAACGCTACTTTTCAAAAAGAATGGAAGAAAGAAGGAGGAAGAGAAGCTCATTAAACACCTTTGGACCACACAAGGTGACACGGTTAGGATCTGTGTCTCTGCCCAAATCTCATGTCAAATTGTAACCCCCAATGTTGGAGGTGGTGCCTGGTGGGAAGTGATTGGATCTTGGGGGCAGCTTCTTATGGTGGGAACCGTCCCTCTTGGTGCTGTCATTGCATAGTGAGCTCTCCCCAAATCTGGTTGTTTAACAGTGTGCCACCTCACCCCTCTCCCTTCCTCCTACTCTGGCCATGTGAAGTGCCTTGCTGTACTTTTGCCTTCTGCCATGCTTGGAAGCTTCCTGAGGCCTCCCCAGAAGTAGAAGTGGCCAGGCTTCCTGTACAGCTGGTAGAACCATGAGTCAATTAAAACTTTTTTCTTTATGAATCACCTAGTTTCAGGTATTTCTTTATAACAATGCAAGAATGGACTAATACACAAGGAAACCAGCCATTTTGGCAAAAAAAAAAAAAAAAAAAAAAAAGGGACAGGATCAAGCTTTCATCTGCCGATGTGTTCGGCCTGGACCCCAGTGTAACCACACAGTTGATCCTGGGGGCATTTCTCTCTATAAATGTATTGAGGAAATGAAGAGAAGGAAAATGGACACAGAATATCAAAACTATGTACTCCTTTAATGAAAAAATAAATCTAGGCAATTGTATAACTTGAAGGCCAAAAGGAGACTGAGTGTGGAGTGCACTCTGAGGGAAGTGTCCACCTTGGCCTCTCAATAGTCTGGAAAACAATCACCCTGAAGGATCTGCCGGTTTACAGGAACCACGGGGAACAGGAACACCGGGAATCCAAATGTGGGTGACTCTACAGGGCAAAGAATGTGATTTCTTCAAAACACTGCGAGGAAACAAAAAAAGAGGGCAAGGGAACCAACTTTTTTTAAATTTTATTTTCAGATGAAGTCTTGCTCTGTCCCCCAGATTAGAGTGCAGTGGCACAATCTCAGCTCACAGCAACCTCCTCCTCCTGGGTTCAAGCAACTCTCCTGCCTCAACCTCCCAAGTAGCTGGGATTATAGGCACCTGCCACTGTGCCCAGCTAATTTTGCATTTTTAGTAGAGATGGGGTTTTGCCATGTTGGCCAGGTTGGTCTTGAACTCTCGACCTCAAGTGATCTGCCCACCTTGGCCTTCCAAAGTGCTGAGATTACAGGCATGAGCCACCATGCCTGGCCAAGAACCAACATATTTTAAAAGCAGATCAAAGGACTTAGACTTCAGCCATGATGGAGTAACTGGTTTCAGACTTACTCTACTCCCACCAACAACCTTAAAACCGGACAACATACTTTAGGCAGATCTTTTCGGGTATTCTGCTACAGCCAGCGCAAGGCCGCTGTAGAGAAAGGAGTCACATGACCTGAGCTGCTCATCCCCCTCACTCTCAGATTTCAGTTTGGGTGCAGGGAGGTGAGACCATGTGGAGAGGAATGGCCTCTCTGCTCTAAGAATGCAGAGATTGGAGTTTTTGGCTTTGGAGAAAGGCAGGTTTGTGGGTGAGGCTGTGTTGTGTGGGAGGAAGCTGGACAGGGCAGGGGTAGGCAGTGGTCTGCCTGAGGGTTGCTGTAAATCCTTAGCCAAGGGCTGGATTTGTAAAGTCCAAGGAAAGGCTCTGAAAGGTGACTCTGCAGGGAACAGCTGCTGAGAGAAAAATCTGCCCACCTAGATTTTTATATACAAGGGATATTGTTTGGCTGTGTCTCCACCCAACTCTCATCTTGAATTGTAGCTCCCATAATTTCCACATATTGTGGGAGGGACCTGATGAGAGAGAATTGAATCATGGGGGCAGTTTCCCCCATACTGTACTCACGGTAGTGATTAAGTCTCACCTGATTAAGGTGATTAAGTACACACCTTAATTAGATGGATAGATACAGTTAAGTATCACAAGATCCGATGGTTTCATAAGGGGAAACCCTTTTCACTGGGTTCTCATTCTCTCTTCTCTGCTGCCATGTAAGAGTGCCTTTTGCCTTCTGCCATGACTGTGAGGCCTCCCCAGCCATATGGAACAGTGAGTCCCTTAAACCTCTTTTTCTTTATAAATTACTCAAACTTGGGTATGTCTTTATCAACAGCGTGAAAACAGACTAATACACCAAAGAACATGCCTTGTTAAAACAAGGGTGAAATAAAGGCATTTTCAGAGAAATAAAAACAAAGAGAACTCATTCCCATCACATCACGGAAATGCCACATAAACCCACAATGAGAAAGTCACATACCCACGTAAATGGCTCAGATAAAACAGATGGCAAGCAGCAAATGGGAAGGAGGTGGGGCCAGTGGAACTCTCATACTTGACTGGTGAGAACATTCATGGTAAAATTATGCTGCAAAAACTCTTCAGCAGTTTCTTACAAAGTTGAATAGACATCTTCACTATGATCTACCATGAGGCATTCGCTGAAGAGAAGGCGAAGGCATGTTGCCGCAAGAGACTTGGATAAGCAACTTTACTCACCGTATCCAAAACCTGGGGACAATCCAAATAGCTGTCAACCGGATATTTCCTAACAGGATGAATCACAATGTAAATTGCATTTTACTCAGATGGTGAACTACTACAAAGGAATTAGCAAAAACTACATACACAATATTGCTATGTGCAACACTGTGGATGAATCTCAAAAACATTACATTGGGTGAAAGAAGTGCGGCAGAGAAAAGAATATATCGTTTAATTCTATTTACATGAATTTCCAAAACAGGCAAAAATACTCTATGATCATAGAAACAAGATCAGCGGCTTCCTCTGGGCTGGGTTCATGGGGAGAGGGGAGTGAACTTTCAGAGGTGGTAGAAACTTTTATGTTTTGATTGATGTGATCATACAGTTTGTTCACATTGTCAAAACTCTTAGAGCTCTATACTTCAGATCTGTTCATTTTACTATGTGCACTTTTTTTTTTAACCTTAATTAAAGAAACTTTAAAAACCAACCAGATACAATTTATGGGCCTTATTGGGACCTGAATTGGAAAAAATCAACTGTTAACTACAGTTTTATGAAGCAGTTGGAGAAATGTGAACATTGAAATTTGGTGGCATCTAGGAAATATCTGGTGTGATTATTGGATTATCAGTGTGGCAATGGCATGGTTACATTTAAAAGGGTCCTTACCTGTTAGTCACACACCCTGGAATGTTTATTGAAGAATAGATATGATTTCTCACATTTACTCCAAAATAACCCCACAAGGGTGGGGTACAGTGTGGTTGAAGTGTCCTGAGGGTGGGCGTTAATAGGTGACACCCAGCTATGAACATCAATCTCTGAGGTTGGGTGATGGGTACGCGGGATTTGTGTTTTCTCTTTCTCTTTTTTTCTTTTTCTTTCTCTCTCTCTCTTTCTCTCCTTCTTTCCGACAGTCTCTTTGTTGCTCAGGATGGAGTGCCGTGGTGGGACCTTGACTCACCACAACCTCCGCCTCCCAGGTTCAAGCGATTCTCCTGCCTCTGCCTCCCCAGTAGCTGAAATTACAGGAGCACGCCACCACACCTGGCTAATTTTTTAAATTTTTAGTAGAGACAGGTTTCACCATGTTGGCCAGGCTAGTCTCGAACTTCCGACCTCAAGTGATCCGCCTGCCTCCGCCTTCCAAAGTGCTGGGATTAGGGGTGTGAGCCACCATGCCTGGCCAGTTTGTGACTCTTTCTACTTCTGTATATGTTTAAAATTTTGCACGAGAAAAAAGTTTTATAGTTAAGTGTTTCAGCCACGAAGAACATTACGAAGCCAGTCGTGGCGGAAATGGAGCTCCGTGGCAGGGGTGGGGTCGGCAGGTAGAGATGCCAGGCCCTAGTGCCGGGGGCGCCCTACGCCTGGGGGCCAGTGGAGTCCCCATTCCTGGGGAATGCCTACGTCCTGGTCCCTCAAGGCCTTCTGGCTCTGGGCGGCCTCAGCGCTGCCGCATCTCCCGCCTGCTTGCCGCACAGACAGGACGACCCCGCGTCCAGGTACAGCCTGTACCCTCGTAGGCAAGGAGTTTCCATTAAAATTTGAAGTACACCAATTGTCAACATTTTTTTTTTTTTTTTTTTTTTTTGAGACGGAGTTTCGCTCTTGTTGCCCAGGCTGGAGTGCAATGGCGCAATCTCGGCTCACCGCAACCTCCGCCTCCTGGGTTCAAGCAATTCTCCTGCCTCAGCCTCCTGAGTAGCTGGGACTACAGGCACGTGCCACCACGCCCAGCTAATTTTTGTATTTTTAGTAGAGACGGGGTTTCACCACGTTGACCAGGATGGTCTCGATCTCTTGACCTCGT